>OZ017741.1:209119077-209406577 GCA_963969285.1 Odontomyia ornata
AAGCCAGAACTACTTTGCGGCGCTGGATGGACTCCAGCAGGACATGGAGGTAGACGAAGGTAACAAAGACGATAATTTTATCTTATATTTAAAAAATAAAAATAATGAAAGTAGAAATAGGGAGAAGAAACCAGCCCGTAGTTCTGCTGGTCCTCCTCAAAAAGTAGCGAAGAATACCGAGAAAGTTCCGCCGATTAATGTCTTCGGGCAAAGCGGAAAAGACATGGTTCGGCTGTTGGCGGCCGAAAACAAATTGACAAATTTCGAAATCAAACGAGTAAATTCTGAGAAGCTGTCAATTAGAACGAAATCACTGGTTGATTTCAAATCAGCGAAAGATGCTTTGAATTCTGGGGAGGTTCCGCACTTCACCTATACCCCCAAGAGCGAGAAGAACCAGACGTTCTTGCTGAAGGGCTTGGACTGCGGAGAAGATACCGTCGATCTTCTTCAGGTTCTCAAGGAAACGGCGCCACAAATCGAGTTTATCTCAGTGAAAACATTCGCGACAAGAAGGTCGACGGTAGAAAAAAAAAACTTACCACTTTATTTGGTACAAATAACAAATAAGAGCAGTCCAAGCGCTCTTCAGCAAATCAGGTATTTAAATTTTCGAGTGGTGAGGTGGGAACGCCTCCAGAAACGAGAAATCAACCAGTGCTATCGCTGCCAACGATTTGGGCATTCGGCTGCCAACTGCGCCATGCATTACCGATGCGTTAAATGCAAAGACGTGCATGCTCCCGGTGAGTGCAAATTGGCTCAGACGGAGCCAAAAGAGAAGTTATATTGTGTGAACTGCGGTGTTTTTGGTCACCCGGCATCATATCGAGGATGCTCCCGATATCAGGATGCAAGATTGAAATCTGCCCCAAAACAAACACAAATACACCGCAGTGTCTTAGCTCCGAACTTCGTCAAGCCCGGAGTATCATTTGCACTCGCCGCTAGAGGACCAGCAGAAAATGCGGAAAATAGGGTAAATAATGTAAGTGGCAATAATGAGCTGCTTCTCAAAATTTATCAACAATTAAATTCCTTATCAGAGCGAATCGATAAACAAGATTCGAAAATTAACATTGTTTTTCAGCGTTTAGGACTTTCAAATGGCTCAAAATAAGTTGTCATCCAGCCACATTCCCACGGATAGGATTCGTCTCATCTCGATCAACGTCAACTCCATTGTTACTTTACATCGGCGTGATTATCTCCTTGAATTCATTGCCAGACAAAAGCCTGACATCCTGCTTCTAACCGAAACCCACCTCAATTCATGGCACTTCATGACATTCAAGGATTTTGAATTCGTAAGAAACGATAGGGTAATAGGTGATGGGGGAGGTGGCACCGGGATATTGGTACGAAGACCCTATTGTTTCCAAAATATTGAAAAAGTCGAATTCAAAAGCTTTGAATCTCTTGAAGTGTCCGTTATCAAAATCTCACTGCCAGGTGGGGATAACCTCTTCGTTATCTCTGCCTATGCAACTGGTGGAACTGTTCTCAAGCTCAAGGAGGAACTCAATTCCTTGTTCGAAATACTCGAATTGAACAGGCTGCATAACTATTATATTCTTGCTGGTGACCTGAACGCCAAGCATACATCATGGCTGAACGCCACCAATAATCCAAGAGGTGTATTCCTGAAATCGTGGATAACAGAGAACCAAATTGAATACAGGTGCGATCTTTATGGGTCGGAGTTCCCAACATACCCTAGGACAAATTCATATTTGGACCTTTGCATTGCTGACGCAAGACTCGAGTTCAACTTTAATAGTCCTCAACGGAAACTGCAGGTGCTTCCTTATGATAGCGACCATAACGCAATCGTAATGGAAATCAATCATCACAGGGATGATTTCTTCCTCATTCCAGTTCAACATGAAAATCATCGGTTGAATTTCAAAAAAACAGACTGGGGAAAGTTTCAAAAGAAGTTTAATCGGGAGTACCAGAAGCAATGTCCCCCTTCTGATGGCGGCAACTCTTGCTCAATGGTTCCTAATGACAGAAATCTAACTAACGATGAAATAGATGTCTATTTGTCGAAGTTAGAGAAGCTGACGTTGGAAACGATTGAGAAAGTAGTTCCCAAGATTAAACATCGAAACAATATGGAAGGATATGAAACACCAACCATCGCAAGGTTGAAAAGATTGAAAAGCCTCCTTCTCACACGCGTCAACAATATTTATCGACGATTTTTGGACTACAACCATCCCTCGTTGTCTTTGTTGAAATTACATCTGAAGAATGTCCGGAACTTAATCCGGTCATACTTCAGGAGTGAGGTCAGCAATCAATGGGCGGAAAAATTGAGGGGTATTAGCCCACAGGACCCAGACGGCGTGTTCGCGAAAGTGAATAGCATATTCCGCAAGAAGTCTCGAGTGAAGGTATCGAATCTTGAAGTCACTAGTGATGAGATAAATCTTCTCGATAGGGCTGGTATCGAAATTGATAGTACGACTCCGGATAGAAATGGAAACAGGATTATTTGTGAAGGATTGGATAAACTTGCCCTGATTGGAACACATTTTGAATTGGTTCATCTACCAAACCCTGAGAGAGGGAACGAAATTTTTTCAGAGGTCGTTGAAGCAAAAGTTTCCGACTTCAAATCAAGCCTGAACGGCCAATCAATTCTTCATTTCAATGAAACATTAACATCTGACCTCGTACCGAGCTTGAATCTAATTGATTATTTTGTCAGCTATGAAGACTTGTGTTTCATATTTCGCAAGATAAACAACAAGAAATCATGTGGTAATGATGGTATTCCAAATGTAGTTCTCCGACATTTGCCTGAGGTTGCTATTAGGAACTATTGCATATTGTTCAACAACATGTTGAGCAATTCATATTTCCCAAATGAGTGGAAAAAGGCTAAGGTATTTCCGATCTTGAAGAAAGGAAAAGAATCTTCATGCCCCAAAAGCTATCGCCCAATCAGCTTGCTGCCTAACATCAGCAAGGTGTTTGAAGTGATACTCAACAGAGCATTAAACGCCCACATTGAGGAAAATGAGTTGATGCCGAATTGCCAATTTGGTTTTCGTGCCAGGCATTCGACCACACATGCAATAACGAAAGTAACCTCAGACATCTGTTGGAAACTAAATGATAGACAATGTGTTGGAGCATGTCTCATTGATATGGAGAAAGCCTTTGATACGGTATGGTTAGATGGACTTATTTTTAAACTTCTTCAGGACAAGTTCCCCAGACACCTTGTCGCCATGATGTGTAATATGTTATACGGGAAATCGTTTGTTGTAACCGATGGAAATCTGACAACAATGCGCGAGTTCAAGGTCTTGAATGGTCTACAGCAGGGAACAGTTACTGCGCCTCTGCTCTTCTCAATCTTTATTCGCAAGCTATTGAACGGCTTTGATTTTAACGTCTCGCCAAAGCGATCATTGGTAGCGTTTGCTGATGATCTGATCATCTACACGGCTGACCGAAAAGCTACAATAGTTCAGAGCAATCTCCAAAAAATGTTCAATGATGTACAGCTGTACACTGACAATTGGCGAATGAAAATCAATGCGCAGAAGTGTGAAACAATCTTGTTTCGGACAACGCTGCAGGGGGTCAGTCAAGACCTGAAACGTAATTGGAAAGATTTCCACATCATGGCTGGCGAGGGTAGTTCAGAACGAATTCCACATAAATCCTGTGTTCGATACCTCGGTGTTTATCTCGATCAGTATCTGTACTATACTGAACATGTGAAAATCATGCTCAGTAAAGCACTTAAAGTAGTCATGGCCCTTCGAAAACTCTTTCATTCCAGATACATTGATCAAAAGGTCAAAATTATCTGTTACAAGACACTGGTTAGACCAGTTTTGACCTATGGATGTCAGATCTGGTACAACCAGAGTGCTAGTACTATGGAAAAATTAAGAGTTTTCGAAAGGAAATGTCTTCGTGCATGTACTGGTTTGTACAGAAAGCCTGAGACGGATTGGAAACATTATATATCGAATAGAAGAATTTATCAAACTGCTGAAGTGACTAGAGTCGATATCTTCATATTGAAGCTTCTTCGGAATCATATCGCAAGATCTGTGACTGTGAGTGAAAACCCTTGGATTTCACAGCCGTTCCACCCTACAGACGGGTATATAGCGACTTGCCTCGCTACTGGCTTCATTCCTCCAGAAGCATTCGTGTATTTGGACATGAATGGATATGTTTTTGATTCTGACGGCGTCCCAGTCATATATCACATATATCGACGGGCCACCGATAAGAAGATAAAATATCCTCCGAATTTGAGTTCACGAGACCAACGATTTCAATGGAGATACTCATTTGCTAGATTCGTTGAAGCTGATCGAGTTGAGACGGCGCAATCCAGGTATTGGTGGCTGAATGACAATGTCTAAATTTTTCGTGTTTGTTTTCAGTTTTGGTGTTTTTCGTTATTTAGTTTTTGAGTTTCAGCTCATTATTGCTACATTTAGTATTGTTATATATTTTTGTTAAAATCAGGTATAGGTTAGGTATATGTAATGTTTACTATATTCCGTTAGAGATAAGATTAAACACTTAGGTTAGGAACATTGTTATAGTATTTTTAGTATAAGATAAAGTTTTTTTGATTGTATTTTATTAGAAATAAGTTACAACATATTAGGTGTAGGATCAAAGTTTCACTGTTGTGTATTATTTATAAATAATTTTAGGATAGTGTTGGTTGGTTTTTTCTCCTTTTTCCAATTGAATTGTAAAAATATGTAATAATCGTAATTAATTGCATTTGCTATAGTTTTTTTTTTTTGATGAAATGAGTTTATGATAACGTACAAATTTAGAGAGCCATTTGGGCCATTAAGTTTTTTGATTGTTATTATTTGGAATTTGCTTTATATTCTTTTAAAATTTATAACGATGAGTATTAAATAAAGCGCTTTTGACTTTGACTTTGACTAGGGTGGAACGGCTGTGAAATCCAAGGGTTTTCACTCACAGTCACAGATCTTGCGATATGATTCCGAAGAAGCTTCAATATGAAGATATCGACTCTAGTCACTTCAGCTGTTTGATAAATTCTTCTATTTGATATATAATGTTTCCAATCCGTCTCAGGCTTTCTGTACAAACCAGTACATGCACGAAGACATTTTCTTTCGAAAACTCTTAATTTTTCCATAGTACTAGCACTCTGGTTGTACCAGATCTGACATCCATATGTCAAAACTGGTCTAACCAGTGTCTGTGTAACAGATAATTTTGACCTTTTGATCAATGTATCTGGAATGAAAGAGCTTTCGAAGGGCCATGACTACTTTAAGTGCCTTACTGAGCATGATTTTCACATGTTCAGTATAGTACAGATACTGATCGAGATAAACACCGAGGTATCGAACACAGGATTTATGTGGAACCCGTTCAAGACTACCCTCACCAGCCATGATGTGGAAATCCTTCCAATTACGTTTCAGGTCTTGACTGACCCCCTGCAGCTTTGTCCGAAACAAGATTGTTTCACACTTTTGCGCATTGATTTTCATTCGCCAATTGTCAGTGTACAGCTGTACATCATTGAACATTTTTTGGAGATTGCTCTGAACTATTGTAGCTTTTCGGTCTGCCGTATAGATGATCAGATCATCAGCAAACGCTACCAATGATCGCGTTGGCGAGACGTTAAAATCAAAGCCGTTCAATAGCTTGCGAATGAAGATTGAGAAGAGCAGAGGCGCAGTAACTGTTCCCTGCTGTAGACCATTCAAGACCTTGAACTCGCGCATTGTTGTCAGATTTCCATTGGTTACAACAAACGATTTCCCGTATAACATATTACACATCATGGCGACAAGGTGTCTGGGGAACTTGTCCTGAAGGAGTTTAAAAATTAGTCCATCTAACCATACCGTATCAAAGGCTTTCTCCATATCAATGAGACATGCTCCAACGCATTGTCTATCTCTGGGGTTACATTCGTTATTGCATGTGTGGTTGAATGCCTGGCACGAAAACTAAATTGGCAATTCGGCATCAACTCATTTTCCTCAATGTGGGCGTTTAATGCTCTGTTGAGTATCACTTCATACACCTTGCTGATGTTAGGCAGCAAGCTGATTGGGTGATAGCTTTTGGGGCATGAAGATTCTTTTCCTTTCTTCAAGATCGGAAATACCTTAGCCTTTTTCCACTCATTTGGGAAATATGAATTGCTCAACATGTTGTTGAACAATATGCAATAGTTCCTAATAGCAACCTCAGGCAAATGTCGGAGAACTACATTTGGAATACCATCAGTACCACATGATTTCTTGTTGTTTATCTTGCGAAATATGAAACACAAGTCTTCATAGCTGACAAAATAATCAATAAGATTCAAGCTCGGTATGAGGTCAGATGTTAATGATTCATTGAAATGAAGAATTGATTGGCCGTTCAGGCTTAACTTGAAGTCGGAATTTTTTACTTCAACGACCTCTGAAAAAATTTGGTTCCCTCTCTCAGGGTTTGGTAGATGAACCAATTCAAAATGTGTTCCAATCAGGGCAAGTTTATCCAATCCTTCACAAATAATCCTGTTTCCATTTCTATCCGGAGTCGTACTATCAATTTCGATACCAGCCCTATCGAGAAGATTTATCTCATCACTAGTGACTTCAAGATTCGATACCTTCACTCGAGACTTCTTGCGGAATATGCAATTCACTTTCGTGAACACGCCGTCTGGGTCCTGTGGGCTAATACCCCTCAATTTTTCCGCCCATTGATTGCTGACCTCACTCCTGAAGTATGACCGGATTAAGTTCCGGACATTCCTCAGATGTAATTTCAACAAAGCCAATGAGGGATGGTTGTAGTCCAAAAATCGTCGATAAATATTGTTGACGCGTGTGAGAAGGAGGCTTTTCAATCTTTTCAACCTTGCGATGGTTAGTGTTTCATATCCTTCCATATTGTTTCGGTGTTTAATCTTGGGAACCACTTTTCAATCGTTTCCAACGTCAGCTTCTCTAACTTCGACAAATAGACATCTATTTCATCGTTAGTTAGATTCCTATCATTAGGAACCATTGAGCAAGAGTTGCCACCATCAGAAGGGGGACATTGCTTCTGGTACTCCCGATTAAACTTCTTTTGAAACTTTCCCCAGTCTGTTTTTTTGAAATTCAACCGATGACTTTCATGTTGAACTGGAATGAGGAAGAAATCATCCCTGTGATGATTAATTTCCATTACGATTGCGTTATGATCGCTATCATAAGGAAGCACCTGCAGTTTCCGTTGAGGACTATTAAAGTTGAATTCGAGTCTTGCGTCAGCAATGCAAAAGTCCAAATATGAATTTGCCCTAGGGTATGTTGGGAACTCCGACCCATATAGATTACACCTGTATTCAATTTGGTTCTCTGTTATCCACGATTTCAGGAATACACCTCTTGGATTATTGTTGGCGTTCAGCCATGATGTATGCTTGGCGTTCAGGTCACCAGCAAGAATATAATAGTTATGCAGCCTGTTCAATTCGAGTATTTCAAACAAGGAATTGAGTTCCTCCTTGAGCTTGAGAACAGTTCCACCAGTTGCATAGGCAGAGATAACGAAGAGATTATCCCCACCTGGCAGTGAGATTTTGATAACGGACACTTCAAGAGGTTCAAAGCTTTTGTATTCGACTTTTTCAATATTTTGGAAACAATAGGGTCTTCGAACCAATATCCCGGTGCCACCTCCCCCTTCACCTATTACCCTATCGTTCCTAACGAATTCAAAATCCTTGAATGTCTTGGAGTGCCATGAATTGAGGTGGGTTTCGGTGAGATGCATGATGGCTTTTGCTTAACAATGAATTCAAGGAGATAATCACACCGATGTAAAGTAACAATGGAGTTGACGTTGATCGAGATGAGACGGATCCTATCCATGGGAAAGTGACTGGATGACAAATTATTTTGAGGCATTTGAAACCCCTAACCGATGAAAAACAAGATTTATTTTTGTATCTTGTTTATCGATTCTTTCTGATAGAGAATTTAATTGCTGTAAAATTATGAGAAGCAGCTCATTATTGCCACTTACATTATTTACACTATTTACCGCATTTTCTGCTGGTCCTCTAGCGGCTTGTGCAAATGATACTCCGGGCTTGACGAAGTTCGGAGCTAAGACACTGCAGTGTAGTTGCGTTTGCTTTGGGACAAATTTAACTCTCGAATCTTGATATCGGGAGCATCCTCGATATGATGCCGGGTGACCAAAAACACCGCAGTTAACACAATATAATTTCTCTTTTGGCTCCGTCTGAGCCAATTTGCACTGACCGAGAGCATGCACGTCCTTGCATTTGACGCATCGATAATGCATGGCGCAGTTGGCAGCCAAATGCCTAAATCATTGACAGTGATGACACTGGTTGATTTCCCTTTTTTGGAGGCGTTCCCACCTCACCACTCGGAAGTTCAAATATCTGATTTTTTGAAGAGAATTTGTACTGCTCTTATTTGATATCTGCACTAAATAAAGTGGTAAATTTTTTTTTCTACCGTCGACCTTCTTGTCGCGAACGTTTTAACGGAGATAAACTCAATTTCTGGTGCTGCTTCCTTGAGAACCTGAAGAAGATCGACGGTATCTTCTCCGCAGTCCAAGCTCTTCAACAAGAAGGTCTGGTTCTCCTCACTTTTCGGGGTATATGTGAAGTGTGGAACCTCCCTAGAATTTATAGCATGTTTTGCTGATTTGAAATCAACCAGTGATTTTGTTCTGATAGTCAATTTTTCTTGTAATTTCGAAATTTGTTAATTTATTTTCGGCAGCCAATAGCCGAACCATGTCCTTTCCGCTTTGACCGAACACATTAATTGGCGGAACTTTCTCGGTATTCTTGGCTACTTTTTGAGGAGGACCAGCAGAACTACGGGCTGGTTTCTTTTCCTTATTTTTATTTTTTAAATAAAGGATAAAGTTATCATTATCTTGACTAACGCTACCTTCAATATTTTTATCAACCTTCATTTCTTGTTGGAGTCCGGTCAGCGCTGCAAAGTAGTTTTGGCTGTCGTCAGCGCCTCCAGCACTTAGTACTTCTTCTAGGATGACTTGTTTGACAGCTTTCTTCTGCTTAGCTTCCGTGTTTGTTTGTCGTACCGATTCTGCACCTTGAACTTTCTTCGCTCTCTCGTACGTTTTCAGCCTTATTTTCAATTCTTGCATTTCAGCTTGAAGTCGACTCACTTCTTGCTTATCTTCGACTTCTTGAGTCTTACGGCCGCCATCTGCGGAGTCCTGGGTACTCGTGTGTCTTCGCTTGTTGATGCTTGCTACCAATTTCGCATTGACCATTCTGTTTTGTAATTTTGGTTGACCTGATTAAGTAGCAGTCTTTGGTATAAGTTTCTTAACACTTTGTTTGAACACGCAACTAAAATGCACATAATTACTTTGCAAAGACAATATTATCAAATCAACAGGTAATCTTGCATCACACAAATAATGCCTATAATTCGAGACTTATCTAAAGTTTATCCTAGCCTCAAACCTTAGTCATCAGTGCTTCCCAATATTAAAAAGCTTTTGGTATACTAAATTAAGAGCGAATACAATAAATAACTCAGCATTTCTTTCAACATTGCTACTAGTAGTTATAAACAAAATTATTAGAAATTCCAGGGAATCACTTGCAAAAAGGCATACAAGCTTGATAAGCTTTTTTCCTCTTCAGATAAAATGTTTTAGGTAAATGAACTGCTTTGCTGTGAAAGCATTGTGTTGTTACGATGATGCAATACTTGAAAGCACTGCATCAGGCTCTAGAATGAATTCAAATGAAATCGAGATGATGATTACACGAGAATTCTTTTGCTTGAGGAAAATTAGAGCACTGTGTTTCTATATTTTGAATACTTGGAGGGTGTGTCATTATTCAATTTGCATTTCTGCTTGGCCATCCTCAATCACAACCTTGACATTGGTGAAATTTTCACCTCG
The DNA here is from genome assembly GCA_963969285.1 of Odontomyia ornata. Classification (NCBI taxonomy): domain Eukaryota; kingdom Metazoa; phylum Arthropoda; class Insecta; order Diptera; family Stratiomyidae; genus Odontomyia; species Odontomyia ornata. The sequence goes on from OZ017741.1 coordinate 209,129,044, forward strand.
AGGCTTAAAGCGATAATTAGAAGTTACTTGAATATGTACACATACGAGTATGATAGGCATAAGTACTTACAGTTACATATATTTTTATTTTAAATATTCATCACCTCTTAATACGTGAAAGTATAGGATTTTATCCATGCTGTAGCGCAAGGCTTATACATTAAAAATTAATCAATATAGGTAAGCTCTACAATGAAGAGATAAGACATACATTTTGAAAAAAATAACGCTTTTTATTTTTAGATCAATCATTTGAGTACATTTGCGCACGTGTAATATAAAATTAGTTTAAATTGAAAGGAAAATTCTGAGGGTTATTTATAGATAGCTTAGTGGCAAAAATTATCTTAGATAAAAGTTAATTTGGTAAACACTCTCGAAATATGGTTATCATTCACGATAACCATTGTTACTCCATTTGATTATTGACTGAATGAAATCTTAAAGGTATATTTATTAATCATCTCATCCGGAAATTCGAAGAAGATCAGATCAAAAGTGTAGTGTCTTGTTCGATAGAAAGCCCATTTTTTTTTTTGAAGATCGGTGATCAATATTTCCATAAGCCAATCGTCATAATAAGCAAATATATGAATTTAAATGACTCCGTATTTTCTAGGAACCCGGAATCTTAAGTTACTATTGACCAGTCGATACGAGGCACGTCCAGAAATTAAGTGCACTCAATTTATGTAGGGTTCAAAAAAATTTCATTAAACAAAAACATACTTGGTTACACTTGTACATATGTAAGTTATTTTTCGACGTAGTCACCATCCCTCTCGATGCGAGTGGTCAGCCGCGGGATCAGTTTTTTGATGCCTGCCTCGAAGAAGTCTCCCGCCAGCTCTTTCGCCCACTTCTCCACCTCCCCCTTCACCTCCTCGTCCGTTGAAAATTTGTTCCCACCCATGTGCACCTTAAGGGAAGTGAAGAGATGGAAAATCTGAAGAGGCCAAGTCAGGGGAATACGGGGAGTGGTTCAAAACGTCCCATCCAAAAGAGTCCAGGAGTTGCTTCGTGGCGTTGGCCGTGTGAGGTTTGGCATTTTCAGCTGTTTTGGGACCCACCTCGCAGACAATATCCGATATCCGAGAGTTTCTGTGATTGTTTCGTGTATCAGGGATCTGGAGATTTGCGGAAACATCGCAGAAAGTTCATCTAACGTCAATCTGCGATCGTCACGGACCGCAATCTCGATTTTTTCCAAAAGTTTCACAGTCACAATTGAATGTTTTTTGCTCCTCAGATCGTCATGCACGGGAGTACGGCCATTTTTAAACTCGCAACACCACTTGTACACACTCGTACGATTCATAGCTTTATTACCGTAAACAGTTTTCACCACATTATAAATTTCTACCGGAGCTTTTCCCTTCGCAACGAGGTAGTGAATTACGGCGCGGATTTCGCACTTGGCTGGGGATACGATCGACATTTTTCGCGAGAGATGCTACTGATTCAAGAGTTTTCAAGACACTAACCTCGGATTGGTCTCGTTTTGAAGGGGAGGGGTCAGGCTACGCGGCAGTGTTGCCAACATATCGAAAAAATATTCCCTACAACTGTGAGTGTACCAGTACACTTACCTTCTGGAGGTGCCTCGTATATTGGCTTATAGTTTGTATGTAGAAGAACTCGGTTAAAGACGAATAATTTTAAGGATTTTATTCAAACAAACCATCTGGGAGAAATATTATACTTAAAAAATGGATTAAGTGCTTGAGTGCACCAACCCCCTTGTAGTACTCACAAGATTGTACAAAACTCATCAAAATAAAAATTAGAGTCTTAACGTTGTCGGACAGTATGCTATTAGCGTAGGAAGTTTTATACCACCTGCGGCTTCTTCGCTTGTCTGTGTGCCATGAAATTGAGCGAGACATTTGGGAGGATTTCTCACAAAATTTATCAAATCTTTGACCAGGCTCATTTATTTTCCAGACGTTACTACCCCGTTCATTGCATCTTGAACTATGAGGCTAAGGTTGTGTGCATTCAAATGCACAAAACGGGAACGAGTTGCTTCGGCTTTTATTGCTGCTTGAAATCCTAAAACTGATCCAGAAACATTTGACTCATCATCGTTGCATTGGCCCATGAGTTTAAAAACAGGCAAATTGAATTATAAGAAAATATCTTTTACAAGATTGAACAATGTTTTAGCCTCCTTGCCGAGTGTTGCATAAAATCGAATGCAGTACTCAGTAGCTATGAGTTCTTTAGACACAAGTCTTATGTAAAGAAAAAATTGTTCTGTCTCTGATATATCCATCCAATATAGTGACGAATTCTGTTTCCTTAACTTTATTCATGTTACTTAATTTCATTCTGAATGTCATGGTGAAGTCATTTACGATCACTTCGTTTTATCCAGGATACAAGGTTACGCACATCTCCAGCGCGCGTTCGTAAGAACGCCATAAAATTAGAATCTTCATCATTATTTGCTCCACGTAATGCTAAACTCTGCTTCTCCAAAGTTTTTAACGCGCTAAATTTTTTCTTCAAGACAGTGCTGTGATCAACTATTTGATTCAATGCTTCAGACGGAGGAAGCTCGACAACGTTCACATATGAGTGATAATTTTTTTTTTGAACTTTTCAAGTGTGCTTTGATCCATTCTAGCACGTGCTTCTAACAGCTGAAACCTCTGGCTACCCATGTTTCCCTTGATTGTAAATAACAGGCAGCAAAAGAAAGCATTAGTTTTTTGCGATCACACAAATCAGCCGCGAATTGGGCTTTCCATCTCGGATATATTGTACTTTGGGTAAAAGCGATGTTGAAACATTTAAATCTGACAAGCCATAAGAAAACATTTTGTATATATGTTGTGTTTGTGGATTTTAAATAAATTAGACAATAGCTTAATTAACTGTAACTTCTCTTTATTCATAAATTATCGGTTTGATAAACACATGGTGTCTTAGTATCTCTAATTAATATTATCGTAAAATTGGTCCTTCTTGTATGCCGATCACGGAGCAACTGGCTTAATCATTCACACAACCCCAACACTCCCCCTTGTAATAAAAAAACAATAGTCATTTAATTTTCTCTTTCGGGGTAGCGTATAGGCGGAAATAAAGCTTTTCCTATTTCTTAGTTTTCTAGGACTATGTTGACAATTTAAATTTGCCACTTTTGGTTTCTTTTTCTTTGTCGGTTTAACACAAATTTGTTCATTTGGCTCAACAAAGTAATCAAAATCCTCTTTTAAATTCAAATTTTGCATTCTAGTTTTTTGCCTGCTTTGGCTACTCGATTCAATTGTCGTCTCCAAACACGACCATCGTCTAATTTAATGAGATTATATAATGAACCAAATCTTTTTTCTTTTGAGCCGAATTCCCGTTTTCGTGCACCGATGTAATTCCTCGCAATAATTCTTTCTCCTCGTTCGAAACTTTTTACATTTTCATTATTGTATTCCTTAATCTCTGAGTTTTCAGTATTTTCTTTTAGTAAATTCAAACCACAACAAATTTGTCTATTAAACATCAGCTCTGCTGGTGCTTTGCCTGTTTTTGTATGAGGCATAATTCTGTTACATTCTCATAGAATTTTTAATGCATTTTCAATCGAATTAATTTCGTCATTCAATTTTTTTATTCCTAACTTCAAAATCTGAACGAATCGTTCGGCTTGGCTATTTGTTCACGGATTATAGGGAGTAGTCAGTTTCAATTGAATTCCATTTTTCTAAAAATTTTCTAAATTCCGCAGACGTATATATGCTTCCATTATCTGACACCATGATTCCGAACGTTCCGAAAATTTCTCGACATTTTTCAATAATTGTACCAGCTGTAATATTTTTAACGAAATGAATTTGTGGCCATTTGCTATATGCGTCTACCATCACAAAACAGTCATTTTCCGTAAAAAGAACCAGCAAAATTAACATGTACTCTTTCGAAAGGTGTATCTGTTGGTTTCCAAATATGCTTACTTTCTTTTACAGGATTATTTTTATTCATATTGCATTCAAAACAGTTTTTAGCTGATTCATCAATATAACCTTGCATATTTGGCCATCAGGAGTACCCTCTAGCTAGATGTTTCATCTTTACCCCTCCAAAATAACCTACGTGCAATTCCTGTAAGATTCTATTTCTCAAATTTTCCGGAATTACTACTTGGCGTCCTCACATCAAAATATCATTTTCTAAACAAAAATCATTTACATTGCAATTCCAAACATCTTTGGAACTAAATTTCTTACCTAACATTAAAAACGCCTGGCACAGGTACAGAGAAGAGGAGCGCTGAGGCTTGCATCTTCGTATCCGGCAGTCTCTGGTTCGGCGGTGAAAGTCATTGCAGGCGTGATACCTGTCAGGCTCCTTGCTAGAGAGCGCCGCGCTATTTATCCGCGTTGAAACGAGTATGCGAGGGAGATGGTTGTCCGTGAAGAGAGACAGCGCTCACTCAACGGGTGAATTGCACGAAGGGAAGGTGGGCTGCGCGCCTCATCCCGGATGTGAGACCGTGGCTAAATCGAAGGCATGGGGAGACTGACTTCTATCTGACCCAGCTTTTGAGCGGGCATGGGTGTTTTCAGCCTTACCTGCGCAAGATTGGTAAGTCACGGTCCCCCGATTGTCGGTTTTGCCCAGGAGGAGAAGACAATGCCTGCCACATATTTTTTGTTTGCATAAAATGGGACAGGCTGCGACGAGCCCTCTACAGGGAGACGGCAGAGCTCACCCCGGATAATATAGTCGCGGTGATGCTCGAGTCGGTTGACAAATGGAACCAGGTGGCACATTATATTCGGGCAGTCCTAAAAGATAAAAGGGGTGGTAATTTTGCATCGTAAAAAATTAAACACTTTTTTTTGAAATTCCTTCTTAATTTTCAAGAAATTCTTCAGACCAAACGAATTTTTTATCCTTTTGTAGTAATTCTTACAATTGTTTCATTAAAGTGCTCGCGTTATGAATAAAACGATTATAATAATTAACGAACCCAATAAATGCGCGTAGTTCTGATTGATTTTTCAGTCTTGGCATATTTTTTATTGTCCTAATCTTCTCATTCATTTTATCTAACCCGTGTCTAGAAACTTACATTTATTAACATTTGTTTTTATGTTGTACTTGTTTAAAGTTTCAAAGACCTTATCTAGGGTTCCACGTAAGGTTTTTCTATCTATACCACCTAATTATCATATCAACAATCAAAATTTTTAATTTTGGAATGCCTGCGAAAGTACTTTCCATTGTTCTTTGCCATATGCCTGCTGCAGATGCGACGCCGTACAACAGACCAAAGTATACTCTCCTAGTATCCACACTCAATCTACCTCCCGGAAAAATCCGAACACAAGCCGAAGAGCGACCATAAACCTTCGGTAGCAGGTAGGCGGATAAATGCTGACGTGAGGATTGGCGCGAATATAAAGAGAGAGATATCAGGAGTACCAGATTTCAAAAAATCAATAACTTTGCAGATAAAAAAAATGGTTCTATGTAATCTTTTAGTTTTTTATTAGGATCTGGCAGCACTCCTTTGTTCTGAATTGCGTAAAAGAACACGTGCGCCAGAAATTTTATTTACTTTTTGTTTTGTTTTTTGAATGCGACAGGCCTTGGCTCAGCTGACGTGCCCCGCCTCAGCTGCCCGGCCCCTGAGAGATTCAGAAAGTGTGTAACACAGAAATGGAAGGTGTGGATACTATGTGAATGTACTATGCCACATACGTTTGCATTTGTACAACCCTCTATGGGTATTTAGTACCAATAACTTTACACTTTCCTCAGTTAGTTCTAATTGTAAATACGCTTGTCTTAAATCCTACTTACAGAATACTATACTACCTGCAAGATCCGAAAATAGTTCCTCTACCATCGGTAGGTGATAATCATCAATAATCAATTGTAGATTCACGATTATACTATACGATTATACTGAAATCACCACAAATGTGCACTGAATTACCTTTCTTTAAAGTTGAAACTACTGGAGTAGCGCATTCTGAAGATCCAATTACTATATGTTTTCTTTTTCTAAAAAATGCAATTCCTTATTCAATAAAGGCAACAACTTAAATGGGACTGCACGTCCCTGGCAAAGACTGGCGTAGCATTTTTTTTTACAACCAAAATCGCTAGCAAATTTTCAATTTTACTCAAATCATCGTTTGTAGTTTTCTCGTATTTTTCTAGTAGTTCTGGAATATTTTCATCAAAATTTTGTACAGACCCTACTTCTTTTATTTCCGCTAGACTTGAAAATACATTTCATCATTCGCTCCAAGTAAACGGCGAATCCATTTTCCGCCCATTCGCAGTTTTCGTTCAATATCGTTTAGATATATATTTAACTTGTAATCTTTATTTTTGTATGAAACATTTACCGGAATATAACCTAAAACGCTTACTTGTTTTTTACAATATGTAATCAATTTTACATTCGTCTTGAAAACAGTTGTACCTTGAAGTATCTTCTTGCTTCTTCTTCTTCTTTCCACATGAGGGTGACTGCAGCTCCGCTATCAACTTCGAATTCCATCATAACTGTATTTGCTTGAACGGTGACGTAGAATTTTTCTCGAAATCCAGCATGTTCTACCTGTAACAATTCTTCTACTTAGTGCGCTGAATTATTTTTACTTTTAAAACAAAGTTTACTCAGATAGCCTTGTTTTCCGCATGTATTACACTTTATATTTCGTGGCAAGGTACAAACAGGAGCCAGGTGTTCGGCATTACTGCACCGGCAGCAACCAAAATCACCTCTTCTCCTGCTTTTCGTAGAATTCTATCCTTGTCTCTCCCGTTGAAAACTGGGAGCCCTCGTATTTGCGTGATTTTTGTTCCTCTTGTACTGTTCTGAATTTGCTGAAACATTTCCTTTCTTACCACCTATGGCGCGTATGGAATATTTATTATTATTGTCATTCAAATCAATATTTTGTAATGATTTAACACATCTTAAAATCCGTGTAGGACACGGGTGCCAATTGTCTGGCACACATGTCAGCGAGCTAGATATAAATGAAACCAAACTCAGCTGACTAGCTTCGCTTAACGACCGCGTAGGCGTGCTTGTCGATTAGCTATTTACGGGATCATATGAGGCGGGTTCTTGTCGAGCCACAAAGCTAAACTACAAAATATTTAACGATACTAAATTAACGAAAAATCTTCCTTTTTATTGGGTGAATATTACTTTTTTATTTAATTGCAAACGCGCGTTTCGAAAGAAATGCGTCAAGCGCGTCCTGAAAAATAAAGGCATCAAAATTATGGATACAAGCAGGACAACACAACTTAAAGCAATTCTCGGAAGCGCCAAGGATCGAAAGAACTTATGGGAGAAGAATGGGATATATAGGATAACATGTACGGATCGCGGAAAAACATATATTGGACAAACAAAGCGGCTAGTAGGGATAAGGGGCCAGGAACACATCAGGAAAGTTGTAACCGCACGAAAAAGGAATACACCACTTTCAGAGACGAAATCGACGGTGGCGAGGCACGCAATGGAGGAAAACCACAAAATAATGAAGGACAACGTCGAAGCGTTGAAGGAGGTATCAAAACAGTGGAATCTCAACGCAAATGAATGTAGACGTAGGTAACTGCCAATCATCTTTATTTTCTTTAATTTCTCAATAAGCCATTCAAAAAATTGTAAAGTTCCTAATTATGCTAATTAACTTTATTTCTCTTAACTCTCCTAAAGGATCATTTTGTTCACTTTAAGGATAACTTGTTTAAGTTTTGAAAATTTGTAGCTAGGGTAATTACCTATAATTGATAACTCCCTTAATAGAGCATTTAGCACGGAAAAATTATTACCTGTATGAACAACTTATGTTAGATGTATAAAATGACTGTAGATTGTTTATAAGAAACACTTGTAAAAAAAGCACTGAAGAAGAAAGGGCGAAATAAAAAAGTAATATTCACTCATTAAAAAGGAAGATTTTTCATTTATTTAGTATTGCTAAGTCGAAGATGAGGTGAAAACAACCGAGAAAGAACAAAAAACATTACAAAATATTTTTCACGCATACTCTACTCTACGAGGCGTGCCAATCAATTTTTACTATCTTTAAAAATGTTCTTTTATGTGTCAATTAAGCTACTCTACAGTAATTCAAAATTTGTTTTGTTTCATTAAAGTTAGCGGACACGGAGGCTTGAGACAAACGCAAACATTCTACAAAAAGCAACCGTTACTTTCTCCGGAGAAGGTCGTTGGATTACAAGGGGAACGTCAAACCTAAAGATGTAAACATGGCTGAAGTGAACCACTCATCTCTGTCTAAAGGATGGAAACTTGACGGATGTAGTTAATTTTAATCCCGTAAAACAAAAAACTAAGCAGTTTCGACGGAGTGACCACCTTATCTCTTCAGGAGCAGCCACTCCTGATCACCACAGGGCTGCTTGACTACTTATGTTTATTGCAACCGGCTACAACTTGCGCCTTTAAATATCATTGTGTGGGGAACACTTACGATTTGTAGGATACCTTGGAAACCACCAGAAATCGCATATTTTAATGGAATGTGGTCGTTTTACTTGGCAAATATGCTATTGAAGACATTAGTAACTTTTGTTTTTGTTTTAATTTTTGTTTATTCTACTTCACCCCAAATAGGGAATCAATTACCATTTTTTTCATTATACGAGGTTTGACAATTAAGTAATGGTAATGGTGAATCTGCGACCTTGAAATTCCCTTCCCCTTCTTCGGCATCCTCCCCTCTGCATTGATATATTTATCATCGCTCTAGCTTGTTTAGTTCGCCTGCTGTGTCGTATTGAGTAGACGTGTGTTGGTGGTGCTCGTCACGAAAATGGAGGAACGAAATGAAGAGCAATGCGTCGCGATAAAATACTGCGCCAGATTGGGCAAAACAGCTTCAGAAACGTACACTTAAATTGTAAAAGTGCATAGTGATAGTACTCTTAGTCGTGCCCAGGTGCTTCGATGGCATAAAGAGTTTAAGGAGGGGCGTGAAAGTGTGGAAGACGAGGCGCGGAGCGGGAGACCAGTCAAGGTGCGGACTGACGCGAATGCGCGGCGTGTGCACGCCCTAATCCGTGAAGATTGGCGTTTAACAGTTCGAATGTTGGCCTCGGAACTGGTTATGAACCGTGAAACAGTCAGCCAAATTTTAAGCGACGATATTGGGATGAACAAAATGTGCGCGAAGATGGTTCCAAAGAACCTTTCTGAGGAGCTCTCAAAATGTCCCAGTATTTGGCCTCTAAAGGAACTGCCGTGTTGTAACAGCCACCTTATTCGCCCGATATGTCACCCTGTGACTTTTTTTTGTGCCGTAGAACAAAATCGGTGGTCAAAGGAACCCATTTTGAATCGATTACGGACATCCAGGCGGCCGTGACGAGGGTACTCGCGGACATCCCAGTCGAAACGTTCCAGAAATGTTACGAAGCATGGAAAACATGCTGGAATCGTTTGATAGCTGTCCAAGGGGACTACTTTGAAGGGGATGGCAGAGTTGTAGAATAATTTTTAAATATACGGTTTCCATGGAATCAGTCTCATTACTTAATTGTCCCACCCTGTATTAATGCGGCATATAGGATCGAAATTTTAGGGTGGGTATTTACCCACTGTTTGATTTCCCAGGTGGGTAGTACTAGCGACACTGCCGAAGGTGTCCGCCGGTGCCAGTATTAATAGGGTATTGTAAAAAAAATTTTTTGTCAAAGCCCTTAAAACTAAATGTGTTCTTTGCCGTCAAAAAACTACGTATACAAGAAAATCAACCTTTATCCTTACATAACTTGAAACTTTAATTCACCTACTGATTTTCAATTGTTCTTTTAGGTGGCATAATTGAAAGCAATTGACGAATACAATATGGGGACAAGATTTTTCTTTCGGATATAAAAACTACTGAGATACTTAACCTTAAAAGAAGTTAGTATTAAGAAAACCTTTTGGCGGTGTTTGAAATGATTCAATTTATAAGTGATACTCGTATTCAGATAAACAATTTTAGATTGCAAATATTGATATTGACAGTCTGAATACTGCGAAACTACGTTTATAAAAAAATATTGATTTCTTATTAGATATTTTCACTTATGCCTGCAACATAAATCAGACACTTGGATTTTTATCGAATAAAAACACTGATACTAGTAATCACGATGTCACAATAAACTCTTACCTCAATTTCTATTGCCACATTACTTACTACATTGATTCGTAATCGCCTCTATTTTAATCTATTTCTATTTTACCGCTGTCATTAATTTCCTCTTCGGCAATTATCGAAACCAATTCACTTCCATTATTTGTAATACGTGCTAATCTTATTGTGATTACCTCCAAATCTAGTACTAATTTACAATGCAGAGTATTGCCCATAAAATATTACAATTATACGAGTAGATTATTGTTTCAGGTTATTTTTTAGGGTTTTGTGCTATCATACAAATTCTTATTGAAGTTGCCATCTGTCTGTATGTCACAGCAATTTTCCTCCTTAACTATAGCAACTACGAACCCCGAACATGGTAGGTGTATCAGAAGTGGTTGCCTCTTGAAAGTTTGTGTAGTGTTTTGAAAAAAAGTTATTGAGTAATTAATGGACTGCAGTAGGGTCACGCTGCCTCAGCGAGCCAAAGATGGATGCTCAGCTGAAAATGACTTGGTCATGTGCATACGTATGCATGCGCTGGCGGGCTAGCGTCTGCGGGGTTGGGGGGTTGGTTCCTCCCCCTAGCACAGAGTTGTACTACAAAATATTTCAACTAATGTTTTTTATTTTAATTTTTGCTGGTAATGCTGTTATCAGTCATTCCGTGATGAATATCAAATGAATTGTAAAAAGTGAATGGTCAGTTTATCATACGGTCACTGAATAGAGCACACATCCCTTAGAAAGCTTTTTTCCCGCTAGGAATGGAGTTGTGGATTACAGAAACAAGAGTTTGAGAATCTGAAGTACCAAACCGAAAAGTAAGTCAGAACTAAAGGTTATTGTTTGCTATCTACCATATTTTAATCATTCCCCGCACATTATTAGAGGTGCGGCCTCATGTTTGATGAGGGAATTTGTGGCCCGCAGCAAGAGGTAGTGCATCCTGATGCGATTGGTGCCTCTTCGCATCCCTCCCTACCGAGCATAAGGTACGAGTCCAAATACGAGGAGTCTCCATCGTGATGAGAGTCCCTATAACAAGAAAAGGACCACAGCCCGATGGCTAGGTTAGTGAAGGGGAGCGGTCAGCATTGCCGGTCTCATAAATGATCTGGCTTAAGAAAGGAAAGGAAGATCGAAATTTTTATTTGAATGCTTCCTGCTTTTCTATCTTTTTTGATAGTAGCAACTCATATGGGTTTTATTCAGTTTCAAACAATCTGAGCATGCTTAATATAGAATTTGCCATTAAGGATATAACATCTCCTATGGTCCGTTGTTCTGGGCGTTGCGATCGTTCCTTTCACTCGGTGTGTCTGAAGCTTAAAAGTACCATAGCTAACCTTATAAACGAAACGGACAATGGCCTGCAGTGGTACTGCGATACCTACTTTGGACTATGTTTCTCGCCTACGTGTGGCCCATCAAACTATTAAAACTCTCAGTGAGGAACTCACTACCCTGCAAATTAAATGCGCGAGTGCATTCTCTGAGGTAGATTTATTGCTGCAGCCATCTGTCCCTTCATCGTCATCTTCATCTGTAGCTTGTGATATTTCGATTACGACGTTGGGTTCAATACCATCAATCGTTACAAAGCGCTCGTCGCAGAACAAATCTTCGTCTTCGAATCTCGAGCAATTTACAGCTAGTGCTGAGTTCAATGCCGTGCAGAATACGTCACCAGTCATCTCAACAATTCAAACCAGAAGCAGGAAATATTCTAAAAATATGTATCCATCTCCTGCAGGGTCTAATAACCCAAGTAATAGCCATGCTGACTATATTCTTCCTATTGATAAACCTGCTTTTGATGGTCCTGGGAGCGATCCAATTGTAATTCCAATTATCGATAACAGTGACCCTGGTCGTTCAACGTCTCTTGCAGGTGTTAATAATAATCAACTATACCGTGTTGTTGCTCCACCGAATCAAATTTTCATCTCGAGACTAGCATATGAAACTTCGGTAGACGACATTCTCAACTTTATTAAAGCGAAACTTGGAAATCTAAATGAAATCATAAGCTGTACTAAGATTACAAAGGAAAATCTGCCGGATCGAGTAGTATCCTCCTTCAAACTTACAGCTCTACCAAGCATTGATTCTGTATGCCGTCTCGAGTTCTGGCTTCCTGGTACACTAGTGAAACCATTCGTACCTGTTAAAAAGACAAATTTTTTCCGCAATCCTTCGGTTCACGCAAGAAAATAGTACATAATACCTTTAATAACATTAAAATTTATTATCAAAATGTTAGGGGACTAAGGACCAAATTAAATATTTTTAATACGTCTTGCTTTACCGCGTCGGATGATATCATCTGTGTTACAGAGACGTGGTTGAATGGAAGTATCCTTAATAATGAACTTTCGACTGAACGCAATATCTTTAGACGAGATCGAGACATCACAGCTTCATCTAAAATGGATGGCGGAGGTGTCTTGATAGCTACTAAGAAGACTTTGTCAGCTTCAGCCTGTTTGAATTTCTCTCCATCTTCTCCTATAGAATGTATTCTTTAAAAGTCCAAACCTCGCACAATAAGTTTCTTCTTGTTGCCTCTACTTACGTTCCTTGTAACTCTTCAATTCCTACATATGAAACGTTCTTTGATGAGCTTTTATCTTACATTGACTCCTTCTTTCCAGACTCTCCTTTATTAATTTGTGGAGATTTCAACTCATCCTCAGTTTCTTGGTCATCTTTTCCTGCATCAGTTCCGTCTTCTACGAATAATCTATCCATCGTTCTTTCCTCTTTTTTAAATCACTGCTCCCTCTCTCAATTTAATTCTGTACATAATGTTAACGACAAACTGCTGGATCTAGTGCTTTTCAACGTTGTTGATCAACATCTTTCTGTATCTCGGTCGGCGGTTCCTTATGTAGACACTGACTCATTTCACCCTCCCTTCTCTATGGTCCTTTCTTTGAGATATCTAGCACGACAATTTTTACAAATCCGATTTCCATTCAATGCCCACGCATATTTCTACCATTGACTGGCAAAGTTTCTTTGCTGACTTGGATTGTGAAAAAGCAATATCAAAATTCTATTCCTTTCTATTTATTAGTATCCATAACTTCACTCCACTTTATGCCTCCTCAGCAGGCGCTAATCCTCCCTGGTTTACGAGGCATGTTAAGGAAGGCATTAAAAATAAGGATAAAGCTCATAAATTGTGGAAATCTCATGGAACAATTGATTATCGTTTGTTAGGTATCGGTCAGTTGCCAATATGGGGGTTCTGGGAGCCAAAAGAGCATATTATGACAATATCGAAAAGTCTCTTCATTCCAACCAAACTAAGCCCTTTTGGTCTTTTGTTAAAGCTCAAAGATCTTCAAGTGCATTTCCAAATTTTTTTCAGTGGAATAGCAAGACTGCTTCTTCCCCTTCTGAAATTTCTAACTTATTCTCCACCTTTTTCGCCTCTACATTTTCTTCATATAACAAGACTTCTATACCTTCCTCTTTTTCCGTATTGCCTTCGCCTATTATCACCTCGATAGTCACGAATCCTCTTCAAGTTGAACTTATTATCAACTCTATTGATCCTAACCTTGGACCTAGGCCGGATGGCATTCCTAATTTCTTTATTAAAGCATTAGCATCTACCATTAGCTTTCCGCTTTCATTGCTTTTCAATCTAAGTTTGACAACAGGCAGTGGCGGATCTAGGATTCAGGTTTGGGGGGGGCTTGACAGTTAGGACCTCAAAAGTTGAGTTGAAATAATTAATTCCAGTTCTAACTTTTCGGTGCAGAAATTTTTCCCCGTAAAATTCGTGTGGATACATATTAATATTTCAAGAAAAACAATTTTTCCACGAACGCTTTATTTTCTACTATTATAATTACGACAATATGAACAACAGTAAATTAGTATGAGAATTTTCTCAAGTTGCACTACAGAGGCTACAATATTTGACTTCTTGCACTTTTGATACTGAATTGCTTATCGCTGTTACTACATCAGAAAAATTATCGCCCGACCTGCCCGAAGATTTTAGTCGTCGAGGTTTCATATGGTGAATTCACCTCTGAAAATCATCTACCGACCAGTCCAAAGTTTCGATTCGTCGAGGTTTCAATTTGCAGAACGTATCCACAACTTCTTCCGTCTTTATTCCTATTTCTTTGTGGATGTTAGCTAACGCTAAGCCGTTGAGACGATTTTCGGACATGTTGACTCTCAAAAAACTCTTCAATCGTTTGAGTGTCGAAAAAGTACGCTCCGCTGTCGCTGAAGTGACTGGAATTGTAGCGGATAATTGTAGCAGTGTCGCAACGTTCGGAAAAAATGAGCCATAATTCTTCGATTTCATGACTTGCAGAGCATCAATCGCAGTTTGGGCTTGTTGAAAAGCGGTAGTCTTGCAGTGCTTGTGCCAAAGAAGAATTTCTTTTCTCAGCTCTGTTTCGCTGCAGCCGCTCAGATCTCCTTCGTATATTTGTGCAGCTTTCAAAATTTCGTCAACAGAAACTTTGGTACAGAGCGTTGGAATCAGCCCTTCCAGAGGTAGTATCTTCAGAAATTCACCCTTGAACCTCGAAGTCAGAGAAGAGATCATGTGATCCAAATAAGGGTAAGAAATCGTTGCTCTGAAACGCAGAAAGATAAATTCGTTAGAAACGTCAACTCGAGCTAATTTTCAGGAAAAGAAGTTTTGTTGATATAATTGCATTGAACGCATAATGTATTATATTAGAAATTCTGTATTTTAGATTGAACGAATAATAATATGCAAATTCGAGTAGATTGTCCATTTGTTAGTCAGCAAGAAGCAGAAAAAAGTTCAAATAACTTACCGGAAATATCCAAAAGCTGTTTGATCTTCTGTTTGGATATTAGATCGATTCTTCTGCCGGCCACACAAGCGAGGGATTTTCAGTTCTAATTCCATCTTGTTAGCTCTTTTTTCGGCTTTCTGGAAGATTTCTTCGAAGGATTTTTCTCCCTTTCTCGTCTCAAGAAACAGCTCGATGATTTGCTCGATGTGAGCACAAGCCGAAGAAATTTGCAGTTGAGAATGTTGAAGAGTCCTACTCACGGTCACGATAGGGGAATTCACATCATTGAGAACTTGCAGAGCAATCAAAAAATCAGATTTTTCAATCGCACCGAGTAGTTGTGTCGCTTTCGAAGACGTTTCGGTGTCCTTATAGTACTTCAAATCATACAACACTTGAACAATATATGGCAGGAACTCACAGACGGTGTTCACACTTTCATGTTTCTCAACCCAGCGCGTAAAGCAAAGTGTTTTCAAATGGGTTTTTTGCGATGTCGATAACTCTTCTTTTATTTTGTCTTCGAGTAATTGCGTTCTTTTCGATGAACTCGTAAAAAAATTGATCAACATCGAAACTGTTCCCAGCATATTTCGAATTTCGGGGATTTCACAAGATTTTGAAACGCACAGATTCAATGAATGGCTGAAGCAGTGCGTATAAAATGCCAGTGGTTGTTCCTTGGAAATTAATGCTTGAACTCCATTTTCCCTACCAGAGAAGTTGGATCCTCCATCGTATCCTTGTCCACGCATATCAATGATGTTTAATCCCAAAGCCTCCAGCTCATCTGAGATCACCGTTTTGACATCTCTTCCGACAGTGGATTTTAATCGCATGAACCCCAGAAAATCCTCGCGAACGACGTATTCCTCTATATCAACATAACGCACGCACATGGTCAGTTGTACTTTTCTACTCGCATCTGTTGTTTCATCAGAAATAAGGGCGAAAAATTTTGATTTTTTGATCCTTTTCATAATCTTGCCGCGAAGAGTCTGTCCAATGATGTCGATAACTTCATTCTGCACCGTTTTGCTGATCAGAGTATAGTTCCTCGGTGCTGTTTCCAAGTGAAGTTTCAAATCTTCATCTCCAGCATTTATTCGGAACGCCAACAATGACCGGAAAATACCCTCTCTGCCAGACAACGCGTCTTCCAGTTTTTCGGCTGTCCTCATGTCACTGGAGTCCCTGTGTCCACGTAGTGGCAAATTATTGCGAGAACAGAAGAGCACGGTTTCAACGATTGGGCCCAAACGTTTGCAATTGTTTTCGATGATCTTTCTTTTCTCCTTATCAAGAAGCATGTCGACTGCGTTTGAATTCCGGCTGTCAATGTTCTTCACAAACTCGAGAGCTTTTTCTTCAGAGAAACGATGATAAGACAAATTGCTGTGTCGGTTCATTTTTTCGGCTGCCTTCTTATATATCAAGTATTTTTAGTCTATACGAGGTGTGTTCAAAAAATATCGCGAATTTTGAATTTTCACGGGTTACGTATATTCGAATTTCGATTTTTTTGTGGCATTATGTTGGTACTCATGTCTGCCACTTATGCCGACAAGCTCGGCCATTTTGAATGTTCACTTAATTGGTGATAGCTGCTTTACTTGCACGTGTTTTCAATCGTCTTCGATTTTTACTTATTCAAAAAAATGGATCAAAGAACGTGTATCAAATTTTGTGTGAAAAACGAAATTAAGTGCGCGGATACATTCCGAATGTTGGCTGTGGCATACGGAGAAGCTACCTTGGACCGAAGCAACGTTTATCGGTGGTACAAAATGTTTTTAGAAGGCTGAGAAGATGTGAACGACGAAGAGCGTGCCGGACGCCCGAGCACTTCAACAACAGACGAAAAAATTCATGAAGTGGAGAAAATGGTATTGGCCAATCGTCGAATCACCGTTAGAGAAGTTGCTGAGGACCTAAACATATCGATTGGCTCGTGCCATTCGATTTTTATCAACGATTTGGGCATGAGACGGGTCGCCGCGAAATTCGTACCAAAATTGCTCAATTGCGACCAAAAACAGTAACGCATGAACATTGCTAATGAGATGTTAAACTCTGTCCGCGACGAACCAAATTTGCTCCAGAGGGTCATAACTGGTGACGAATCGTGGGTTTATGGTTATGACGTGGAAACCAAAGCTCAATCATCTCAATGGAAGCTGCCGCATGAACCAAGACCGAAAAAAGCGCGCCAAGTTCGGTCGAATGTGAAAGTTTTGCTGACAGTTTTCTTCGATTGCAAGGGCGTGGTGCATCATGAGTTCTTGCCACAGGGAAGAACGGTCAATAAGGAATATGACCTGCGAGTTATGCGCAATTTGCGCGAAGCAATCCGCCAGAAACGCCCGGGTTTGTGGGAGAACAAAAATTGGCTTTTGCACCACGATAACGCCCCTGCTCACCCATCGTTGCTTGTGCGCGACTTTTTGGCCAAAAACAACACACTAATGATGCCGCAGCCACCGTATTCCCCAGATCTGGCCCCCTGTGACTTTTTCTTGTTTCCTAAACTGAAGAGGCCCATGAAAGGACGACGTTACGCTACGCTTGACGAGATAATGACGGCATCGAAGGAGGAGCTGAACAAGATTAAAAAAAATGATTTTTTGAAGTGCTTCGAAGATTGGAAAAACCGTTGGCACAAGTGTATAATATCTCATGGGGATTACTTTGAAGGGGACAAAATAGATATTCATGAATAAATAAATAATTTTTGAAAAAAAAAACAAAATTCGCGATATATTTTGAACACACCTCGTATATTACT
The DNA here is from genome assembly GCA_963969285.1 of Odontomyia ornata. Taxonomy (NCBI): domain Eukaryota; kingdom Metazoa; phylum Arthropoda; class Insecta; order Diptera; family Stratiomyidae; genus Odontomyia; species Odontomyia ornata. The sequence goes on from OZ017741.1 coordinate 209,146,770, forward strand.
CAACTTATGTACAAAAGTTGTTTTAACGAATCCAAGGATTGAGGTACGACCTGAAGGAAAGCGTGACGATCTTATAGGTTGAAAAGGAATTGTGAACTTGTTGACAACAATATTTCATTTGAGAACGTGAGTCAATGCAAGTTTTTTACGTAAATGTGTTTCAAACTTGAAAAAAACGACAATTTTTATATAGATTTCATAAGAAAAATCTAATTCCGACGGGGATTCCTTTCTTACCTGACTTGAGCGCGAAACACCACTGGTTGGTGCGAAAAAAACGCAATATTTGCAAAAAGCTCCATTTTTTTCCTCGCTGTAGGCAAGCCATTTGAAACGCTGCAGAAAATTGTATTGAAACCTTCTGCTCTGTTGCCCTTCCATACACACAGGAAATTTGAACGATGGTTCTGGTGTTTTAGTGTGGATTAAGTAATTGTAGATTTCGTCCTGCTTCAAATTATGGCATTTATCTACAGCTGACCCGATATCGTACTTGACAGTTCGATCTGAATTTTCGAGTGTTGTGGCCTGTAACAAAGACTTACTCATTTGTACGTGTGACACCAAATACTGATTTGATTCAATTATCTTTCTGTCTTTTGACGAATTTGCAAATATTGCGGAAAACTTATTCACTGGTGCTAACATAAAGTATGCAATCTTTGAATAGTTAAAAATTTACCTCAATCGTTGTAGATATCCCAGATGTTTTTGAGTTTTGTGAAACAGATGTTTGTTTGTCGCATCCATCAGACTGATTTGATGAAGGAAAAACCATTAAATCGCCGGTTTCTCCTGCATTCGTACTCTCAGAATTATTGTTTTGCTTTTTTCTCTGCGGATGTCCATTTTCTATTTCTGGGCTCGATAATCGTGGCCTTTTTGTGAAATAGTTTCTGATGTCCATCTTTATCGAGAAATGCAGCACAAAAACACATTAACACGCGTGAAAACTAAGAAAGTGAAGAATGGCAGACGAAAACGTTGAATACGATCCAACACCCAACCTATTTGTTGCTCATATCAGCTGTTGATTGTCCATTTTCTATTTCTGGGCTAGATAATCGTGGCCTTTTTGCGAAATAGTTTCTGATGTCCATCTTTATCGAGAAATGCAGCACAAAAACACATTAACACGCGTGAAAACTAAGGAAGTGAAGAATGGCAGACGAAAACGTTGAATACGATCCAACACCCAACCTATTTGTTGCTCATATTAGCTGTTGAGCCCCGGACGCGAAAGATACTGCATATATTATGCAGCACTGAGTTTATGTCGACACAATACTTATGGCCCTATCTTCTCCGCGGGAAGTTCAAATCGATTCGCATGAATCCTGAAATAAAATCGACGTAAAGGTTGTTTTTATATGAAATAGGCACATTCGTCTTTCGAAATAAGTAAAAAATGTGCTTTCAAGATTGAAAAACTCACTTCGAAAATTATTCAAAGTATTCTTGTCTGGCTAGAAAAAATTTCGGGAAAAATTGATTTCGGGATTTTTTGCAGTGACTCTTTCTGACCGTAGCTATGGGGGGGGGGGGGCTACAGCCCCATAGCCCCCCCTGAATCCGCCACTGACAACAGGTCACATGCCAGATTGCTGGAAGATTGCTAATGTTACTCCAATACAAAAAAGTGGTGACCCGTCCATGGTGGAGAATTACCGCCCTATCTCAAAACTTTCATTCTTTTCTAATATTTTAGAACGAATTGTCCACCTAGAGCTCTATTCTTCTCTTTGTTCCCAAATAGCTCCTGAGCAGCATGGTTTTGTGCCAAATCGTTCCACCATAACCAATCTCTTGGAACTTACTGGCACTATGGCGGTAGCCGTAAATGACAGTCTTCAAGTGGATACTATCTACACTGATTTCTCTAAGGCATTTGACACTGTCAACCATGACATTCTTATTTGCAAATTGCAACATTATGGTGTGAATGGCTCCGTATTGTCATGGTTAACTTCATACCTAGCTTCTAGAACATGCCAAGTTGTCATTGATGACTCGGTTTCTAAGTCATTTCATCCCTGCTTTGGAGTTCCACAAGGTTCCATCTTAGGTCCGTTCCTTTTCACCATGTTTATCAATGATCTCCCATCAGTGTTTGACTCTTCCTGTCCCTTATTTGCGGGTGATTTGAAGATCTACAGAGTAATCAACTCGCCTGCTGACTGTCGTTTTCTCCAAAACGATCTGTTATCTCTGTCTTCTTGGTGTAAGGCTAACCTTTTGAATTTAAATGTACCAAAATGCCACAAAATGTCGTTTTCGCTGAAAAATTCATCAATATCCCATTCCTATTTACTGAATCAAACTCCTCTAACAGTAGTGGATCAGGTGAAAGACTTAGGGGTTATCTTCGACCCAAAGCTCAAATTTAACCTTCACATTATAAACTTAGTCACTAGAGCTTCCCATGTTTCGGGTTTTGTTCTTAGGCATACTTCTATTTTTTCTAACCCTAAGTCTGCCATCAAACTATTTATCAGTATCGTCCGTTCTCTTCTTGAATACTGTTCTCAAATTTGGTCACCTCACAATGATTATCTGATTGTTCTCCTTGAATCTGTCCAGAGGAAGTTTACCCGTTTTCTATTTTTCAAATTCAAAATCCTTTATGCGACCTACGAAAATCGCCTGTCCTTTCTTCAGATTCCTTCTCTTGAAATTCGCAGATTGATATTTGATGAATGTCTTCTCTTTAAAATACGTAACCGCCTTACTGATACAAATCTTGATTCTCGAATTTATTATAGGCTAAGCCTGCGCTCGGGTAGAAATGCTAGCATCTTTCTTGTACCTTTTCCTCGGAGTAACCCGTACTTCCATTCTCCACTGCTAAGGCTACCTCACAATCATGATCGTCTACAAAATGGTCGTTTTCCTCGTTCTCTTTATTTACTTAAACAAAAACTTATTAGTTTACTAATTTGTTAATTTTGTGTGTTTCTTAGTATATTCTTCACCATTTGTATTAGAGGTAACTCTACTAATGGCAACATAAATAAAAAACAATAAGTAAATTTCAATAAATCGATTGTGAGGCATGCTGTATGACTTGTGGGACCATCTTGTTGAAACCACATATTGTTGATGTCAAGTTCATCCAATTCTGGCCACAAATAATCTTCCAACATAACACGATAGCGCTCTCCATTGACCGTAACATGACGGTCGTTTTCATCCACGAAAAAATACGGCCCAATCACACCTCCGGCATGAGAACCGCACCAAACAGTAATTTTTTGCGGATGCAACGGTGTCTCAAGAAGTACATATGGGTTTGTTACTGACCAATAACACATATTTTGATTAACAAAGCGATTGAGCCAAAAATGAGCTTCATCGCTGAAGATGATTTGTCGATAATAGTAATTTTTAATCATTTCTAAACGTTGTTGGTTCGTGAACTTTACCATGATGAAAATGTTGACTTTAACTAACGTTTTGACGTTAACAGCTTATTAAAAAAGTTTGAGGGTACGTTCATATAAAGATACAAAATTGTTATGTCCCTAATGCAAAACTCTATATAATGCTAACTAGCAACTTACTATATAATTGACTTTACCAGTAGCAGCTGCAAGAGGGAAAATAAGCTTTTCTAAACCAAAAACAATAAAAAATTAGCTGCGATCCACTACCACTCAAAAAAGATTATTTGAATCGGCTCTGATTTCAAAACAAAAAGTCTGAAGAAAATTATTTTAGTAACCAATTAGTATTTAATATTTTCAGAAAAAAAATTAATTTGATTTGTCTATTTTTTTAAGAATGACTAATTTGTTATGTGGCTGTATATAACGACTATGTTTTTCTAATTTGAATTAAAATTTTTAAAATAGTCATTTCTTGTGGTTTTTATATCCCTCTGAACTGCAGCAAAAATATGTCTATCGATTTGAAAAAAAGTTACGTAAATATAAACTAGCGTCAAGATATATTATGGTGGATATCTTTGAAAGTTTAAACCGATTTTGATGAAAAATGCGAACTATCCCCTATGTTGAAAATTACATAAGTCGATAAAAGATTATATCAATCTAATTGGTTGTTTCTGAGAGGTTTTGGACAAACATACATATAAACATTCATTACATTTGGAATGCTCATTCGGAGGCTTCAATAGATGAATATTATACAATACAATTTCAACAATATTACGTACATACAAGTTGAATTGATAACCTTCATTTTTCCAAGGTTAAAAATTTCATTGATCTCATCTCTGGAATAACATACTTATGATTTATAAAGTGTTATTGTAAAGGACGGTAAATATTATTTTTGCCCGGAGCGACTAAATAGCTACATTGGACCCTACTGGATGGAAATCTTTAAGATTTAGAGTTGTTTTCGGCTGATGATGACCAATATGGAGGAAATCTTGCTTGACAGCCACGAGTTGCTTGAGTCAAGTGCAGATACAATTCCCAAAACCAAAGAGAGATCACCCTTCTGTTTCTGATGACGATGAAGTACCTATCAGTCTCCAAGATTCTGATCTTGAACACATAGTTCCAGAGCGTTCTAAAGAAAAGTTTGAGTGTCAATCTGAACTAACAATTTTTTGAAATTCTCGCTCCTGCGAATAGGATTAGATGGAGGCACAGAGAAACAGAGAAAATTGAGAATAGAGAAAATTTGTATAACGTTATTTATGGGTGGTCGGTGTGAATGACTCGTATTGGCACTGTATATTTTATCCAAATACATCAAAATTTGGAGGTACTGGGAAACTATTAATTCAAACAAATCACTACTGGTAGTAGAAAAGTACTAGGCAAAATTTGTAATAAGGTCAATATTATCAGCTTATATATATATATATGTATATATATATATATATATATATATATATATATATATATATATATATATGCATATATAAATATATATATATATATATATATATATATATATATATATACATATATACATATATATATATATATATATATATATATATATATATATATATATATATATATATATATATATATATATATATATTAATTTTTTTAAATTTCAATTGTTACAAAATGATTGGATAATTTAGCGCACAGCTTAATGAGTATTAATGACAAAAAATCTGATGTTACGATTCTTAAAGTCCCATTAAGAGGCTACAATAACCGAAATTGATTACATTTTATTCATTTTGTAAGTATTTTTCGATTGCACTTTCTTATCTTGAATTTCGCGGAACAGCATGCAAAATTTTGCTTGTTGCACTCGAAATAAAGTGTAAGGTCAACATCTCATTAAAGCTTCTGACTTAAAATTGCACGTTATGTCATCGTGAATCGTTTGAACGCAGAATGTGGTGAGTTCAGTATTTCTTTGAATAAAAAATCCAGAGAATTCTTTATATTCAACAGTATCGAATGCATTTGCATAAACTAAATTATAATGTGTGCATACAAAAGTATATATTCTGTAAATAAAATGTGGTAATGTGATCTTATGCACGAGCACTGGATGCATCATGAAGAAAATTGATATTGGCGAAAATTGTATCCAATTTATACAATTGCTGCCAATAAAAACTTGCTTCGCTTTGTTATGAATAAAACGAAAAAGAATTTACAAACCTTTTTGTTATTTTTTTTTAAATTTTGGTTTGCAATTTGACTATCTACGATACAGTTTCAGAAAATTAAAAATTGGTGTTGTTGTAATAAATAATAAATCAATTGTTAATGGAATTGTTTCGAATGGGTTTACCGAGTTATTTACTTCTAAATTTTATTGTAACGTCTGTCGTCATGAAAGAGTTTTAGACGACAAGATGTCCTATCCAATACACATAATTTAGGAAAATTCAGACGTGATGTTATGTTTTCTTATAGGTTCCAAAAGGGAGGAAATAGGAAAATAAACTATGCCTACAAGTTCAATCTAGGTGGCAACCAAATTTGGCGTCTAGATTCTAACCGTTGCCCAACAGCTTCATTAAAAAAAAATTGATCTGAACGCACTCAAACAGAGCCTTAGAAATCTGATAAATAGGGGTTTGAGGTCAAAAATGGCCTAAACATACCTCATGCTCGAGTAAAAAGTTACTAAGGGTGTTTTCTTGAAAAATTTGATTTAACTTAGATTTTTGTAAAGATTTACCAAAAATCTTTTACAGCATTGAATTCCTTCCATCCATGACTGACCTTTATTCTAACGTGATGGAATATACAAAACACCACTCTATGACATCTCTTGGTGGCCATCTCTCCCTCCCTATATCAATCTCTCTCTACTAATAGACTCCCGCAAATTTTTGTATCTGATTCCTACTTACTTTGGTACTTCACTCGACTTCGTTTAATAAAAAACAATTTTTGGGGCTACTTCAGCATTAGGGGGCACCCCCTCAAAAAAAAAAATTGGAATGTTTGATAAGATCTCAAGTTTTGAGAGATCACCACTGCTGACCTTTGCACAAAGTTTGAGCTTTCTAGCTTCTATAGTTTCGGAGAAAATTTGCTATGACGCACGGACAGATGGACAGCCTGGACGCAAAACTAGTAGATCTTTGTAAAATTTGTTTAAAAAAGCCCTAATAAGCTTACTGGCGAAACAGACCTCTTTTTATTGATGCAGTTATATGTAGAGAAAAATTATTTGCTACAGAAAGTAATTTAAGGAAGACCAGAGCTTGGTTTTTTGTTCAGATGTTTCTGGACTGATAAGGAGGCTGTTTATAAATTCATCGGAAACGAGCCTTAAAGCGGTCATTTTTCATCACGGAAACCATTATACATCTTTACCAGTTGGACATTCCATGCATTTAAAAGAATACTACGAAAACCTGGCCCTTGTCCTCAACTAAATAAAATATGCCAAATACGGTTGGACCATTTGCAGTGATTTGAAAATTGCCGCTTGCCCAACATACAATTTGGGTAGACAGACCTACGCTCATGTTAGAAGGGTTTTGTACTCAACTTACAAAATGAAGTCACCAGCAACGAATAAAATCAAGAAACATGTCAAAGAGATATGCTCGTTTAAAAGAAAATCCAGTGGTTCTCTATTTTCAACGAACAAAAATCATCATGAAATCCCAAAAGCATTTGTGTCAACGATCAAATCAAACTGCAGTGTCTGATTCGATGGAAAGTTCATAAAATGCCAAAATAGTGTGTTATTATTGTTGTAATTGGAGAAATTTCAAATGGATATAATTTCCGTGAATATGATACGAATTTCATCAAACTTACAGAGTAATAGGATCCTATGTAAGTCTACTTAAAAAAAATTTTTTGGCTTTAAAGGCGTCCATACGATTTTACTGGAGAAAATGTGAAATTCGAAGGTCATACTATTATTAACAAAGTTGAACGAATTTTGACTTCTGAGGTATTTGTTGTTGGTATCCTCATAAATATCTGCCTTGATTTTTTTTCAGATTTTTTAGATCACTAGTGTCCAATCGTGAGGGGGAGTCACATTTTTTGTGTACTTCCCCCCCCCCCCCCCCGTGTCTCAGCTGAAGCAAAAACTGTCAGATTAAGAACTGTTTTGAAAAGTTCTCATAAAGAGCTTTCATTTGATACTCACATCGGCTATCTTTGATGAAATTTTTTTAAGGGGCTACTTCGCTGTACTGCAATCATCGATTCATGGCCTATTTTTTTCGAACCGTAGAATGGTTACAAAGCCCTTTTGTTAGGAGCTCTCTCCTACCTTCTTGACTTGTTTCACTTATGAGTATTAATTGAAGATACTCATCTTCAGTCATCCTGTAGTGAATAAGAAGTTCAATAAGGTCCGTGAAGGACTTCAGCGATGGTCTGCTGCCTCGGCAGAAGAAAGTGTCGGTATCTGCCGAGAATGCCCTCGTCTGGAGTCGCGTGAATGCGCTGGCAAGCTAGCATTGTGGTGTCTTGGGGCGGGTTCATTTCCCCAGCATGAGGACCCACTACAAAAAAATTTCGCACTCACGAATTTGACTGCTGGAGATCAAGAGGCGACCGAAGTCGCAAAAAGTGTAGATAACTACACCGAGGGAGATAGAACTTGTTACGAAAACAAGAGGAACCTGAGAAGAAAGGTGGACTTGGGGTAACCTCGTCATTACCCGACGAAGTTCATGGCCCACAAATGAAAGAGGGGCAACCGGGTGGTGGTGGAGCCCCTTCGCACCCACCCAACCGGAATAAATCCATATAGATTCTGTTGCAGTGGCCAGGTATTCCTCTTCTGAGTGGAAAACTCATACAACTTGAATTGCATGAACTTTCCCATCAGAAGGGGAGTACCCCGGTGACCAATTTATGCCATAGAATTATACAATTTGATTGCATAACGCTATGCCATAAAGAGGCACTCTGCTTGGGCCACTCAACCCGCGATATCACCTAAAACAAAGAAGAATTAACTATGTACCCGGTGGCTGGCTCATGTTTTGAGGTGGAAGCCTGCCACTGTACCAGGTCCTATACTCGGTCCAAAAGAAGCGGAACAGAAAGACCGAAAGTTATGGTATATTAATGCATTTTATTTAACAAAAATTGACATTAGGTTCTGCTCAAAAAAAGAGAAAGTATAAGCGAGAGATCATGGCAATTATCTTTAGTTTAAAATATTAAATAATTCAATACAAAGGCGGTAACAAATGAGCAAGGTCTTTTCGAACTACAGAATTTATGGAAAGAAACACCGGTGTCCGAGTGCTTTGGTTCAGGTATTAGAATGTATGTAAATTTAATGAAACATGCAAATAAAATATAATTGTTGAACAAAGAAGGGTACTTACCCCCAAACCTCCTCTGACGAGCGCTCGTGTTCGGGGCGGGGAATCCTGGAATTGTTAAATAATCAAAACTGAAACCAAAATTCACTCGCACTAACCGTTTCATTTACTTATGACGGAATGAAAAATTTAATTATTTGTTTTCACTAAATTCAATAACTTTAAACAAAACACAAAAAGAATAACGGGCGCCTAATTGAATATAATCAATGATTGCTTCACGTTTCTCTAGACGGCTGACGTTTCCGATGTCTATCATGAGCAAATTTTGGAGTCCCGTGATTAAATTATTGCCTATATGAATTCATACGCGACCTAACTAACTTCCGTCTTATCGGTGGAGACAAATGCTCTTTGGAGTACGGGCGTTCCGCTGATTCTGCCAAAAGACGGTTTAATTCTTCCGTTACAACTCGACAAATCAAAAACCTCTATACAAACGGCTTATTCCGTACACCACAAAATAATCGCGTCCGCATAATTGCGAGAAAATGCACTTTGGAAATTAGCTTTAACTCAACCGTACTATTATCGGTACATTTCCTTCACTTTCACTCTCCGAAACATCCGTTAGGTTTAATTGGGGCAATTTTTCACTATAAAATTTCTTTTCATTCGAAACACAACAATTGGTAAAACGAATTGTCATCCAATTCCACAAGATTGCGTATATATAACACTTCCAGTTAATTCTCCACGCGGCGTCCGCGCTGTCTTGCGGTTTCCAACAGACTCCCGCAATTCCAAAGATTGTTAATTTATTTCCATCCTTTCACCGTTATTTGCAAAATTGCATCGTCCACTCAATCATTAACGTAGTAAGAAAACATCAAAACACTTCAACAATAATCTATACACTTCAAATTATCCCTAACCACGTTCACGCTAATCGCGCGCTTTTCTCACTCCTCGTCTTTTTCAATTCGATCCACGTGCCGTTAATCCGCGCGAAAACCAAATTCCATCTCTCGAATGCATCGCAATCTTCCACTCGGTTTGTTGATAGTATTCTAACAACCGTAATCACCGGTATAATCCTCTTGACGACACTTGTTCGCTATCCAAACGCGCACCAAGTAACTCATCCTGTTAAGTACGCTGATAGCGTTCTTCCCTGAGATTTGAAACTTCTCGCTGTCCCTGCTCGGAGGCATCTCCATGCCGAGCTGCCAATCAAGTCATCAAGCGCAATAGCTCATCGACAGCTAGCGGGTACTGCGTTGGATGTGGTGTGATATTCTTGAATGCCCACTGTAGGTTTTGATGGGCAGCAAGTTGACGAGTCAGAGTTCTACTCTCTGTTGGCAGCAAATTCGTAAAAGGTCATAATATGCCGGTAACATAGCTCGATTGTACGCAACAATATCAGAATCATCATGATCAGCTAAAATATAATTAAACGCTATATTTCGCGTTATATCAGGGCAGTTTGCAATTAGCAGAGCATTTTCTGGGCAATCGTTTGTTGCATGGAACCAGAATGCCAACAAAGCATGCTTATTATGATGCGCTGGTAGGCTGGGTTCTGATAATCGCGGATGAAAGAATTCCCGCAAAACACGCATGTACGGTCCCAACATAAGCTTTTCAGTTTTAGACACCATACAATAAGTCAGCAAAGTAAAGTAAGATGTTAACTTAGCTGTTCCATGAACAGCTATATCTGTGTAGGCGCGAGCAGATCTTAGTAGACGTAACAAAAGATTTAAAATCGTATGTAGTATAATTTGCGCGTCGCCATTCATTTCTCTATGTGGTATACGTATAAAAGGGTAACTTGTGGAGTGAATGGGTTCGATAATTTGCACGAAATGATTTTGATAGCACGAGAGATACCAGCAAGTAGGATGCAGCGTTGCGAACTCGGGAATTATTATGCGCCATTAAAAACTGTTCTACCCAACTTTCAGCCGATTGTAAAATCCATGCATGAGCTATTTTGTTACGAGGTGCTTGCACAGCAAGCCAATCCAGGGCCGACTGAGGGCAATATTCTGCTGCATCCCATACTCGTTGCAATACTAACTGAGAAAAGCATGGCAAACCTGAAGGACCTCCTTGTGGCTCTGTTAGAAGCGTTAATAACTTAAAGAAGGGACCACACAGTTCGGTGTGTTTTGTTACTGATGCAAATAGCATTGTTATTATTTGATTTGCCAATCTTTCGTCCCAACGACAGAGCGCATAAATTAAATGCCGCGTTTGATGCGGATTGATGTTGTCTTTTATTTGTTGATATAAGAATGGAAAGCCCTTTCCACCTGCTACAGCACTATAATCCTTAGATGATAAATGTAACCGGAAGTCTCTCCTCGAGATCGTTCTACTAATGATGCAACTAAAGCTATCATTTTATCTAGTGAAGCAGGTCTAGCTTTATCTGTTGACAATGCTTCGTCAGATGAATTATCTTCATTATCTGACCCAGCATCAACCATATTGTCGACGATGAACTCATATTTGGAGCGAACAGCATTGATGTGGGTGGCATATTACTTGAATTCGACATATGAATATGTCCACCCATGGACATTACATTGTCCATTCCAATGCTTTCACTATCGCTAGGATATTTTGACACATTTTTGCTGTGGGTGGGTCTTTTTGTAAAAGTCACAGGAAAGTCATGAGTTTGAGGTTTTTTTTTTTGCGATAGGAAGGAGTCGATAGAGTTTTGAGATTTAAGGGAAATTACGTCTAGCGAATTATGTTGATTGCTGCTACTACTATAGTGGCCTTTGAAGTCTAAATTCGTCGGTGTGAATGAGTGTCTGGGTATTGAGTCAGGTTGAGACTTTTTCGGTATAAAATCCAAGGAGCTCTGCCCCGTCGATATTTGCTGCTGAGCCATTTGGCCTGATGTTTTGTACATAAGACTGTTTGTTGTGTATCGACTCCGACTCTCCGGAATCTTTAAGCGTAAATTTGGGTTAACCTGACTACTTCGACTGTTAGAACTGCTGCCAACAGGCTGCCCTGGAGAATCCAATAGAATTGGCTCTGTTTTGAACATGATGCAGTAATCTTCTAGCTTGTAAAATGGAATGAGTTGGCTCGATGGAAGATGGAAGAAGAACAAATAAAAATATATGTCCATTCCAGAGATTATTTATTTGGACAGTTTTAATAAAATTTTAGGCCCAGAGTGGTAACGAGACAAACTCTCGCACGCTGGCTTTTTGAGCCATACCTACTCGATTACTACAATCCATCCATCAAATTGAATCAAGCGTTAAAAGCATGAAGTTCGTACATTTACCCTTCCCCTGCCCACTACGGTACTGATAAGGCAATTTTACGACTCGTTTTGAAAAGATCTCATTAAAACCTTTCCAATGACACCCTACTTGACTACTAATGGTGAAAAAAAAATTTTGAAGGGTCACCTCTCTATATGGGTAGACCCCACTTAAACGCATTTGAAAAATTTTTCCATCACAAAAGTTTCAAGAAGTCACTACTTCTGACCTTTCCACAAAGTTGCACGGCTGTAGCTTCTATAGTTTCGGAGAAAAACTGCTGTGACATACAGACGGACGGACAGACGGACACAGGTCGTGATTACAATAGAGTTTTGTATTTTAGTACAAAACCCTAAAAACCCATTGCCACCATCAGTCCAAAAGACGAATTTCTCGTTAACCCCTTTATTTCAAAAAGCAAGTAATAATTTAATTCGCCACCACTTTGAAAGTCGAACACTGTTTAAAGAAAATGTTTTTTTTTTGTATGAACGTGGTGGTTATCTCCGTGCCGGAGTTCATTATTTACTACTCCATTTTTATGTTTAATTAATTCGTTCAATGATGTCGTCAATAATCGCTTTAACAGATTACAACATACATCCTTCTTTTACATTAATCATTCCATTATTTATTTTACGTTTCTTGATATATTCTCTTCAGCAAAATTTGATATTTAAAATTTACACTGAAATACGAAGGTGAATCAAATATAAACGGTACTTTAGCTATTCTGCTTAACACGCACCTACAAACTAGATGATGTATTATGGTGGTTGGCGGTTCGTTTATAAGGAGTAGGTGGACCAGCTTAGTTAGCGGCCACGTTCAGTTCGCTCCTCACTGCAGCCATCACTGAGCAAGAGGTACATCCATCTGTTGCGCAACGCGTCATTATCATATATGATAAATACATATGTATATCACCAATGGCTCGTATTGTCCTCATCAAAACAAAACTACAGTGTTTAGATCGATGATAGCTAGTATTTGTCGATTGCCATTATCAATGGCAGATTACAAGCACGAATATGAGCATATCGTACACTTGGCAGAAGCAAATGGATACGAAAAAGCACTTATGGACAAACCGATTGCTAAATGCATGCATAAAAGAGAGCTTCAACCCTTTTCCATCAAAACTCCATGGCAAACAATATTCAAGCACGTGTACCCATGGCATACATATGTTCTACAGATTTGCAACTTTCTCAAGAAGGGATTCCGTAAAGCCAATGTTTGGATTGTGCATAATAGATACCGTAAGCTTGGCTTACTCCTTGGCTCTACGTAAGATCCATTTTCACCAAAACAAAAAGCGGAATCCATCAAGTCAATTCCACAGAATGTGTTGTGAAGTTTATTGGATAAACTAAATGTGCAGTAGAATCTTGTCTCAAGGAACATGAAAAGTACATCAAGAACAAAGACGTAAATAAAGGTATTGTTGCACACGCATTTGATTTGAACAACCCACGAAGGCACTACATGGGATAAGTCAGTCAGTTGATAATTTTCAATTATTGAAAAGTATTACTCCTCTTCTTTCTTCCTTGTAGCACTACAGCCCCTCTCGGGCCTTTGCTTAGAGATAGTTAGAGTATCTCATTTTCATGACCGCATTGATTTCTTCGGAAGATGGTTTGGTCAGTATCATGCTCCCTTGTGCCTGCTCAGCTATGATATGATCTGATTAAATCATCAGTACATATCACCACTGAGTGAACACTCATAGCCTGTCCGAAAAATTCCCTGAACTAAATCACGTTGCTCTCAACGACATTTGAACCTAGGACCTTCGGCTTATGCGTTCATGCTCTAACCACTAGACCACACAGACAGTATTACTAGTCTGCGAAAATTCGACACATAAGAATCTTTATTGATACATATAATAGACATTTCCCTCCAGCATGAAAACCGCACCAAGAAGCACATGTGGGTTTGCTGCTGACCAATAACGCATATTTTGCTTATTAACAACGCCATTGAGCCAGAAATGAGCTTCATCGCTAACGATGATTTTTCGATGAAATTCTTAATTTTCTTCCAGCTTTGCCAGAGCCCAATTGGAGAAGTTTCGAATGATAAAGTGCCTTAAGTTCGTGAATCAATTTGATCTTGTAACCATGTAGGCCAAGATCTTTGCGCAAAATACGCCACAGTGTCGTTTGAGTGATATCCAATTCTTGAGAACGACGTGGAATTGTCTGCTTTGGCCCATTTGGAATCCATGTACTTACGGCTGCGATATTTCCTTCGCTTCGAGCAGTACGACATCTTTTTGGCCCCGGGACGTCCAATCGTGAAAGTTTGGACTCAAACTTATCACTTGAGCACGTACAGCCTGTCGGGTGGGACGATTAGTACGGCCGAAAATTGGAGCAAGCACCGAATCAGAGTTTCGGTAGTAATTTTTAAGCGTTGCTGATTCGTGAACTTTGCTATTTTAAAAATGTTGACTTTAACCAACGTTTTAAAATTAACAGTTCATTAAAAAAGTTTAAGGGTACGTTCATATAAAGATACAAAATTGTTATGTCCCTAACGGAAAACCCTATACAAATATGTGATAAGACCTCTGCTATGTGTGTGAAACATGCATCTTAACTCAAGCATCCACAAACATATTGAACCCCTTTGAAAGACAGGTCCTGAGGCGAATAGTTAGAGAGGAACTTGATAAGACCAACGGCGAATTTGCTACAATCATTAGCTGTATGGAATTTTTGACGACCCGGAGGTCTCAACAATTGTAAGAGTGCAGAGGCTACAATGCGCTGGCCATATGAGTCGTCTGGACGAACAACTGATACCCAAAAAGTTCTTCGTTGGGAGAACTGAAGGGCGGAGACCAAGAAAATGCTTGTCTGACTCGGTTGACGAAGACAGCTCATCGCTGCTCGGGTTCCGAAATTTAACGCGGTCAATGGACAAGGGCTGTAGTGTTACCCCATATTGCTCCTCCACTCGGTTGTCCGTTTGTTATCGTTCTTTGATGTATTGTGCATTATTGCAATTTAGTAGTGTGACCACTAGAACAACCTGAGTCTACCACATGCCAAGCTGTGCTGAGAGTAATGGCTCCATTTGTGCAGCTCGTGCAGCTTGCATCAATCACCGCCGGTGCTGACGTGTCATGGGTCCCGGCGGTTGAGGATATTTTGACAATTCCTAAGACCTTATTGGCAGTTCAGATCACTCCTCCTGCCATCACTTGGGTGGATATCTCCCCCCTTGATTTTTCCTTCACCCCTTCCATCATGAAAAATTGCCTAGGGTCTTCTTTGAAGTGTACTTCTAGAAAAAAAAAAATCTATCACCGTGAACAGAAAAAGCTCATCGCGACACTGTATTGAAGGCATCGATTCCGGTATGTGGAGGAAATTTACAGAAACCTTCACGAACTTGAATGCGTGGAGTCGAAGCAAGTCAAAGATTACTAGCTTTCAAGAATACTCGTCGACAAAGTTTTCAACTGCGCGGCAGATTTTTTAGGTTGATTTGGATGAAATGCGATTTCATTACGGCAAGGTTTCTGTAGTTGGGTTTGGGCATTAATTTTTTTGCACATGTGGTTCAGGCTTTGTGATACAATATTTTGAAATTTGTGGTTCGTATTAAAGAAGAGTATTTTTAGTATCACGAAACGGTTCTCGGTCGGTCCGCTAGTTTAGAAATGTTTTTTAATGTTAGATTAATATGCGAAGTAGATAAATGTACATATAGTTTTCAGGTTTTATGGTAGCTGATTTTCGAATGAAACTCAAAGTCTGCTCGAACTATGACCGACATTTTCACCGATCTTAGTTAGCTGCCAGCAATCACTCATTGAGCAGACTTTTGGTAGGCCGAACAGTTGACATTAAACGTGCAAGGTTACCTTGATACTTTGACTGCACATCACTAGTCGCGCGAGGACAACTGATTTCATTAAAAGGAAACTCGAAAAGAATTTGATTTGGATACAGAATGTCAAAAATTGCAAGGGGCAATGCTTTCAAAACATTAAGCATTTCCTTTATCACATCACAATGAGAATTTAATAGTTTTCTGACAACTTTATTTTACTTAAACGATTTTTTTATTTTACTTAAACTGGTTCAAGAGTTCCAAAGAGAGTTGATTAGTTTTCAGATAATTTTTTTATTTTGCTTAAACGAAAGAAGTTAAATTATTTTTAAAATCAAATTTACAATCGTAATCTAAAATCAGTCTTCTAAAACATCCATTCACAACAAATAAATAACAACTGCGCTCAAATTAATGTTGCATTTAAAGAGTGGGATGATTGTATTTAAAATTGCAATATTCTGAATTTTTCTTTTTAATATCTACTTATGCGCTTTGTGATCTGCTTGCTTTCTACCGGATGGATCATCAGAGCAGCCCCAATCTGTACGTGGCACCCATTTTTTCACTGTTCGCGCACAATGATCACCAGGGAACAGTTCGTTGAATATTGTCCTGTAGTAGAAAGCTTCTTTGGTTGTGGGGGTATTAATTGGGTAAATTTCTTCGGCCCTTGCAAATTCTTCGTCTGAAATATGCGATGCTGTATACTTGCTGATTGTGTCAATCCAAGAATAACCAACGCCATCGGAAAATTGTTCTTTCTGTCGCCATAGCACATCGTCAAGAAGATAGTCACCATCGTCGAAAGCTTTGCGGAGCGGGAATTTTTCAATTTGCGTCGAACGCACGCGTTTTGTTGTTTCGATGGAATCTTGTGGGAATGCATTCAATGGACCTGGAATTTTCTCAGCAGGATCAATGGACATCACTAGATCAACGAAGTCCTTGTCAAGGAACGGGACACGTAACTCAACACCCCATGCCATGGCCGACTTGTTGGCACGAAGGCAATCAGACAAATGAAGTTGCCTCACTCGTTTCACCAGCTCCTCGTGGAAGTCTTCATACGTGGGTGCTTTATGGAAGTATAAATAGCCTCCAAAGATCTCATCAGCTCCTTCGCCGGAAAGTATCATTTTGATGCCTTGGCTTTTGATGTATCGGGTCATAATGTACATGGGAATGCTGCATCTCACTGTGGTAATGTCGTATGTCTCGAGCTTGTAGATAACATCGCGAATACAATCGAGTCCCTGCTCGATTGTGAAGTGGATTTCAGTGTGAATGCTTCCAATATGATCTGCGACCTTCTTGCTGTACACGAAATCCGGTGCGTCGGGCAAGCCCACACTGAACGTCCTTAACTTAAAGCGAGGATCGTCTTTGCGTAGGATTTTCGTTGCTATCGCTGCAATCAGACTTGAATCAACACCTCCTGATAAAAGGGCTCCAAACCTGACTTCGCACTCAAGATGGCTATGAACTGCCGCTTCCAATGTTTCTCTCAACTTATCAAGATTAGTGGGAACCTGAAGTGGAGCGTGAAACCAATCCGGGTCGAAGAACCTCTTCTTCACGAGCTTATCCACTGGGCCAACCATCATGGTCCCAGGCTCAAACACTTCCACTTCGCTACACACACCCACTAGACACTTCATTTCACTAGCAACCCAAATGTTGTTGGCTTCGTCCCGGCCATAGTACAACGGAATAATTCCATAAGGATCTCTAGCTATGAGAATCTTCTTTTTAGTTTTGTCATATAATGCAAATGCATACATCCCCGTTATGTGATCGAAGATATCTTCGCCGTAGTCCTCATAGAGTTCGATCAAAACACTGCAATCACTTTTCGGTTTGTATGAGCCACGTTTCTCGCGAATCTTCTGGCTGATATCGAGAAAGTTGTAGATTTCCCCGTTTGCCACTAACATTATGCTATCATTATCGGATTTGAAGGGTTGGTCCCCGGTAAACACACCAACAATAGCTAACCGCTCGTGGGCCATTGCAACTCCACATTCTTCCAAAATTTCAATGCCTGTATGGTCCGGCCCTCGATGTCGTTGTTTGCCGCTTTGCTCGTAAACAATTTCACGAAATGTCTTTCCTAACTTCCCTTTACACTTTTTACGTGTAATTGGTTTTCGAGACGATGAAAATACCGCGAAAATTCCACACATTTTGATCGATTTAATATCTTAAAAACACTACCAACAAATCTAATATAACTTTTATGTTTCCGAGAACAATCTCTTTATATCAAACAACAAGACCGTTTCTCTTCGGCAAAGGAGTCCAACTAACAGCAAAACATGAGCCACATTCCATTTTATATGACCAGCAATAGCAGCGCTATTAATGCGTTATGAACCCACGGAACAAACGATACTACGAGTATTTTCTGATAGAGCTTTTGAACATATTTCATCAGCAATTTGTCTAATTGTAAGCCGGGAGTTCCCCTAAATTTTGTTTTAAGCTTCGCAGACTGGAAACATACTTTTATGTTACGGAAATCATTTTCTAAAAGTGTGTTACAAAACAGAGAATAGCGGTAGCAAAATTGCCGGTGTAAACAAAAAAGCTCCTCCACTTTTATCGTTGCCGGTTGCCGGCTTCACACACAGTTCAACTGCGTTGTTTGCGCATATGCATAAATTCAAAGAGTATACTTAAGGCATACCGGCAAAGGGAAAAAAACACTCCTATCACATAAAATGCCCGTTATTTATGTAAACTTCCATGGTAATTGACAATGGCTTCTTTTAGTAACGTTTAAATGAGAGTTAGTTTTCTTGATAATGATGATAATCTGGGAAACGTTATTCTATCATCGATTTGCCGCTCGAACGTATGCGAAAGCACAACCTTCTGCGTAGTGAAGCTTAAGAGAAAAAAATATGGTTGTAAGAAAGTTTTCTGAGGTTTGGGAGCTACTGGTAGCCTTAGGCGTTAATTCCATTGATTTGAGAAGCTGTCAATAGATGACTTAAAAACTTTTTGTCGTCAATCGCTTTTATAAATTAATCGTTGATTGAAAACGAATAAACGATGAAAAGGAAACAAATTCTTAATTTTTTTTTGTATATGTACATATGTATATGTACTCCAAAATAAGTTCAAACACGACTGCCCCGTTTCAATTCTATTATAAGAGTACCTCTGCTCTATCTATAGATGTTCACAATTGTTTTGCCGTTCAGTATTGTTTCAAAGTTCACAATAATTTATTGTTTCAAAATTTGATTTTCTTCTTTACATTCTCGTTTCTCCAACAACACGTCCTTTTTTGACACAGATTCGTCTTGAATTGATTCTGTAAAATTCCCACAGAAGGTTTTTGAGATAGCTTTGTGTTAAACACAACAAAGTTGTAGTACGCAAGGCAGTGTAGCAATTTTGCAATAGGCAAGAGGTAACGAAAGTTAAAAACAAGCTGTCATCCAAAAAGTAATTTCATACCGCACCAAAACTTGATGGATAATAATTTAGAGCATTTGCAACGACAAAATAATCGCCGGTTGGTTGAAAATCATTTGAGCCTGTAATATCCTGTTATGGACCACCTGTCCCCCAACTCGCCTATCGCATGATTCCTGTAACCCTTGAATACCCTACATTCACCTACCATGCATAATCAATATCGCGAAACTTAATGAATCATCAATAATCACTTAATTATTTGAATTCATGATAAATCAGCAAAAGTCAATCATTAATAAAAACTATGAAACTCTAATTGTTTCCAAGAAATCTATCTACTTTAATTCTCAGTAATTCGATATCAATTAACGTTCCCAATAATGACTTCCAGAAATATAAACAATGCCAACTACAGGAAACAGCAAATCTAAATCAAATGATATTAAATACGAAAGGTTGTATTTTTGCGATTATTGCAAATCAAACAAACATAATACTCCGAATTGCGATATCAATAAAAGCAATTCCAAATCTCCGATTTTCAAACGTAAACAATAGTTCAAATAGTAAATCATCAAATCCAATTCGCATGGCAAATTTGAAACACTTCAAATTTCCAAAAGTAAACAATAACTGAAATTCATGACAAATGTTTAAACCAACAAATTCGCGCGGCGAATTCAACTAATTAAGATGAAATTCGATCTAGATAAACAAAATGATCTTCATAGGGAAAAGGAACTTGCGTATCCATAGCCAATATAAACAAAATTAAAGTATAAAAGAAACTTGCAAATTGTAACTCAGATTATTATCGTTGTGCTAAGATCAAATTCAGCTGTTGTGAAAAGGTTCTATTGTAAAAAAAAGTATTATTGTGAAAAGTTTGTAAAGTAGTGCAAAGTTCGGAATTATTGTATGAAATAAAGGTGTAATAGATTGTAAAGTTTGTGAAATTGTTATATCAAAAGAAAAGTGAAACAAAAGACGTGTTGTGTGCGTTTATTCAAGAGCCCCATAACAATACGAGTATGTTCGAATCTAAAGCGATTTCATACTGCACGATATTTTTGGAAGTGAGGCCTTGCACCTTTCAGAAACGAAAAAAAAACTGTCAATCACCTGCATAAGGGGGGGGGAAGCCCGTCAGTCGGCGCCAGAAACATGTTTCCCCACGTGAGCGTTGCATTGTCGCCTTGCAGAAGCAACTTGCAACAACCGCGGGGTACACCGTGGTTGCAGAAATTACAATCTGGCAGAGGGGTGCTTAGCCCGGGGTGGCACACTGAGGCAGGCTAGCTGTAGTGATAGAGCAGTAAGCCTGTCAAACTGCTCTAAAATTTTCCTATCTCCGTCACCTCTAAAGCATGGTGATCCGGAAGGTTCAGATTATTACTAGGAAAAGGAAGACAGTTCGATTAAACGCATATTGCGATAGGCGGCGATAAGTAGACATTAATGATTATTCAGCGTAGAATTTTTCTTTTCTAAGTATCTAATATCTTCTTTCTTTTTTTTAAATAATCCAAAACTAATAAACGCCTCGCACACCGATTTTGTTTCCAATCAACGTGATACCAAAGAAAAACTACGATATACTATTACGCAGTATCCCTTAGCTGTGCGCACCCACACATGGAAAAAATCGTATGCAACCTACTTTGAGGCTTGCATCAAAAGGTGGGTGTTGGAATGTTGCGATGTTCCTCGACGCATGGAGTCGAAGGGCAAACGTCAGGAGTAACGCACGTGGGCGGTTGGGATTGGCAGCTCGCCGGTCGAGATTGCTCCAGCTAAATTTGCATCGCTAAGTGTGTTTTAGCAGTATATAAATTTGTATCACCTCGATCGCGACTCGGGGGCTCAACCAGGACGAGCATATCGGTAGCTGTCAGTGAGCAAGAGAAAATGTGAATTCGAGGGAATTCACAAATGAAAATAATCGGCGCGTGTGCAAAAGGGTGTCGATTTATTTTAGCGTCGGTCGAGTTTCAGTGAATACATGGTGAGATCTACTTCTACCTAGACACGGGAACATTCAGAAAAGCTCCTACTGCCTGGAACTCGGTCGACCTAAGCCTCTCTGTCCTGTGTACAAATTACCATCAATATCTGCAAGACAATCTGGGGACTATAGTGTGTCATTTAAGTTCCTTTCTGGAAAAATCGCTTACTCTGTGATGGATGCAATCAAATACTCCTTTTCGATACTGGTGATCGCACTCGAACTGCAGAATGGAAAGTAGTGTTCAAGCCGGAGATCTCACCAGACCAAAGGAATTTTATAATTCGTGACGCAAGGTTGGATATGGTAGCAGGAGAGAAACGTGTTAACCTTATATTGCATCGTATTAGCACTGGAAAAGATAAAGAACATATAAGTGAACTATTCTGGTATGTGACGTTTGTTAAATAAAAACTATTTTTATTTTCTTAAGCCGGTTGTTAAATTCGACACACTGTTTGGACGAAGAAGCAAAATCAGTTTAAATGTCACTAAAGTTTATAGAGTTACGGCAAGATTGGAGTTTTATCAAGTCCTACTTCAAAGGCTACGAACTTCCACTAGAAGTAGCTCCAACTATAAAACAAGAACTCTCAACAGCACCACTTTACGCTCAGTCAAACGAGGAGCAATTTTCGTTTCTTCATGTGGATTTTTTCTCTACACATAATCATCTAATTCAAGATCCATGGGAAACAATTTCCGTTTATTTTGCGATTATGTGATCTTAATTAAGGTAATACTTTAAAGGGTAACGCTCCGAAGTTCCGTGGAAATATTTGATAAAACGTAAATCTGTTCGTGCACGGCTGCAACTGTTTTCTCAGAAATTACGATATAAAGACTGCGATCATATAATTTTGCGTCAAGATCAGAAGTGATGGATAAATGAAAATTTGATAAAATTGATTTAAATAGGTAGTAATAATTTACAAGCCAGAGAGTTCCCACCACAAGAAAACATGTTCGGAGTTTGGTTCCGCGGGAGTTTTTGGCAGCAATTATTTCCGGTTCATGTTGCGCAAGTGCCGGACCTTCTGAACTTGCCTTGAACGTGGCTAAAGCCTTTGAAGAATATCGTAATGTGCGCGGACCTTTGCCATCTCGTACTCCTTTCTATAGAGATAGTGTTGGTGATCATCAAGTAGCCAAGATTGAAAGTTATACAATCCGGAAACGTCTCACGGAAGTTTGTACCCAGGCTGGAGTTGCGGAAAGCCTCACATTTTGCTTTTGTAATCGTTTCCGAGCGTATTAAGATTCGATATTTCCTGAATCAGGACAATCCGCCTCCGAGGACAGTTGTTGATGGTATTATCACTCTTCCGGGGAGATGTAATTTCATCTCAGTATCTCGATCAGTTTGCCAAAATACTATAACTCTAACTCACTATAGCATTGTGGATGACAATATTGGGGCTGGATCCCGATAAAATGCAGATTCTCACTTATGACACATTTGTATAATAATTGATCGGGCACAACTCGTGTTCCGGGCGTTCGCCAATATGTTCACAAACTCACATTTTTGGAAGTAAGGAGAAGTTTACATTTTGGTGTTTCTTGATTTGATTAAAACAATTAAGTTCTCGTTATTTTTTTATATTTTTAAGTCTTTAAATTTGCTTATATAATCCTTGTTAAAAGATTAATCACATACAGGTTTTGCATCTGAAGAGTATGTTTCTGATAAGAGCGTCCTATGTAAAATTGATCGTTGTTCTCACCGGAATAATTCCCATACTAAATACTTCCGACAAACGAGTAATCATCCGGTTCTCTCTTTTTGGCCAAAAAGTACTCATAACATTTTTGAAGTTACAGTTTACTTTTTTTCCCAACCCTGTCGCAAAAGTAAGAACAACGGCAATCTACCATTTTGGAAACTAGTTAAAAATTATAGTTGTATATATATTCATACATCGGTATTATAGCTTAGTTTTCCAACAAATTTCTTCAAGTGAATTTATTAAATTTATTGTTTTGCTTTATTTTAATATATATATTTTTTGTTCAGAATAAACCAATGTGGAGTTAAATGGATCCTTCGGTTTTTCCATTTTTACCCTTTTGACCGTGTATAGGACCCGGTACGGTTGCAGGCTCTCACCCCAAAACATGAGCCAGCCGCCGGGTACACACTAACCTCTTTTGTTTTAGGTGACTTCGCGGGTTGAGTGGCCCAAGCAAAGTGCCTCTTTATGACATGGGGTTATGTAATCGACTTGCATAATTCTATGGCATAAATTGGTCCCCGGGGTACTTCTCTTCTGATGAGAAGGCTCATGCAAGTTAAGTTGTATGAGTTTTCCACTCAGAAGAAGAATACCTGGCCACTGCAACAATTATGGATTTTGATCCGGTTGGGTGGGTGCGCGGGGGCTCCATCACCACCCGGTTGCCCCTCTCTCATTTGTGGGCCACGAGCCTCTCCGGGTAAGGACGAGGTTACCCTGCTTCCACTTCTTTTTACTTGTTTCTCTTGTTCCATGAACAATTCAGTTGTCCCTGGTGCAGTTGCCTACGTTTTTTGCGACGTCGCCTTGCTTTTCTCGACCCTAGAAATTCGTGAATGCGAAATTCTTTGTAGTGGGTCCTTGTGCTGGGGGAATGAACCCGCCCCACGACACCGCAATGTTAGCCTGCCAGCGCATTCACGCGTCCCCAGACAAGGGCATTCTCGGCAGATACTGACACCTTCTTCTGCCGAGGCAGCAGACCATCGCTGCAGTCCTTTAAGGACTTTTGAAATTACCTTCTTGCACTTCATAGCGCTCAGTTGTGTCGCGGGTCTTCCGGGACACGTTTTGCCCGTGCTGCGCCACCCTATGTTTTATACCATATCACCAAGGAAAGGGGTGGACATCCCAAGAGATGAAATATGTTCTTTTTAAATTTTCATGGCTGTTTTAATTGATTTAACGTAGAAAAAAATACACCGTACAAAGGAATATGAATTTTAGTACAGAAAAAACCAGCAAATTAACCCCCTTTTTAAATATATTAAATCCAAAATAATAACAATCAGATGAAATTTGTTACGACAAAAGTTATATGGCAAAACGAAAACAAATTCAAAATATGATGTTATAATAAAACAAGTTGAGTAAGCAGGAGAGTGCTCCTACCAGAAGGTCTTTGTCAACAAGTGTTTAGAAACAAGTTTTCTAATGACGTGGATATGAAATCTTTCAAATTTATACAAAAGGTGCACATTTTGATCTAGCTTTAATGATTTTTTTGAATGCTCGGCCGATTGAACATGTTCAAATTAAACACTATTCCTTAAATTTTCATGAAAATTGAAAGAAAATAAATGTGCCTAAGTCAATTTTAAATATTTATAGGGCTTTCCAATAAGAGGTGTTGTTTTGAATCAATCTTGTGATTTAACATCATGCGACTTCTTCCTTTGGAGCCACGTAAAAAAGAAGGCCTACGCCAACAGCCCAGCGTCGATTCAAGACCTCAAAGATGAAATTCGTGAGGCTATCGAGGACATAGGGCAGCCACTTTGCGATTTGGTTATGGAAAATTTCATGAAAAGGATATGCTCCTGTAAGCGTGTCCTGGTGGTTATTTGCCTGATGTTATATTTTACTACTAACGGCATACCTTCCACTTTATAATGAAATAAACATTTGATCATTCATGTTAAAAAGTGGCATTTTTCTTCTAATATCAAAATAACACCTCTTATTGGAAAACCCTATATTAACCATAAACACATGTTATTGTTGTTGTAATTTCATACAATTGAAATGGCTATAACTCACTTGATTATGATCCGATCTCAATTAAATTTTGTGAACGTATATATCTTATATCAGTCTATCTAATCGCAAAATTTCAGGACATTTAAGGTACCGTTTTGATTTTATGGCAAAAATGTAAAATCTACAAATCATACTATTTTTAACAAAGTTGAGCGAATTTTGATTTCTAAGGTATTTGTTGCCCTTGTACTCATAAAGGTCCACGTTGGTGATAATTTTCAGATTTTTCGGGTGAAAGGTGTCCAATCGCGAAGGGGGGGACACAAATTTTTGGTACATTTTGCCTTCCCCTAGACCCCCTACTTCATAAAATGATTTTTTTATTTCAGATTCTAAGAGTTATAATCAAGACCTTTCATTTGATACCCCACTCGACTACCTACGATTAAAAAAAAATTTTAAGGGCCACTTCGTTATTAGGGGGGACCCCCTTAAAAAATTTTTTCAATTTTTGTTATTACTCAATTTTTGAAGGACCATCACTTCTGACCTTTTCACAAAGTTTGAGCATTCTAGCTTCTATAGTTTCTGAGGAAATTAGCTGTGACGCATTGACAGACGAACGGACGGACAGACAGGTCGCGAAACTAGTAGGTCTTTGTAAAAAATTGGGCAGACACAATTACGCTCATGTCAGAAAGGTTTTGTACTTAAGCTACAATATGTAGGCATGTAGAATGATTCAATTCATCACTTTTAATTTGCAATTGAAATCTGGACCCGGAAACCCTCTTTCCAATCGAGCTCTTCCACGATTGCACTTCCGCAATGATACGAAAAGTGGATGGAAGGCTCACCGACTGGTTATGAGCGGTCCCGTTAGAGGACGACGAGCAACAAACGGCGAGTCTGCTTTTGAACCGCACAGTGAGCACGTCGGGAAAAACGATACGAAAAAATTAAATTAAGTCCGTCTTTGTTGGGATATTTTTATCGATCTTCCCTAATGGAGGCGCGTTCGAATTGATGTTCCCGTGTCGAGGAATATACGATTGTCGGCATTGTCGAAGGCTCGCCGAGAAACGTAACTCGCCATCAGGGACGCGTTCACGCCTTGAGTTCTCCCACCCTGGCCGCGTGAAGTGTCCTCTAAATAGAGCGCCGTGAGTGCATTTTAATGGCGGCAACATTACCTATGCCACTTGGGAGATTTTGGTGGTTTTGCGTGTGCCGTGCAAGAAATTCGATTGACCGTATTGCCATCATAATTTTAATTGGATTATTCGAAAATCAAAGTACTTGGCGGCTTGGTTGAATTCTTAGACAAAAGAAGTCACTCACTTTATAACTGATAAAGTTATCGATATTCGAGAAAAATTTATACGATCTCCACTAGGACCAGCCTCGCCTCAGACTTCAATATCAAATTATTCGGAGGTTGGAAGCAATGTTTCCAATGGTAATGAGTCCAAGGGGGGAAGGTAAAGTAAAGAGTCGTGCAGATGCGATACCGTAATGTGCTCGGGAAATAACAACATAATCTGAACGGCAACACAACATCTGAATCGATAGGCAAGTTTTCTTTATACCGTGCGGAGGCATAACGTTACATTTACAAATAAATCGTCAACATTTTTGCATTCATTCCATAGCTGCAGCGTAGCCATCGCGAACATAAACAAAACCTCAATAGATGTCGCACACAATTTTGCGTATACAACCCGGAATCTGGCCTGAAACTAGAACGTACAGTGACTACGAAAGTGTAAACGAATGTCGGGAGGGTGTTTGCGAATTCTACGAAGAGCATTTAAAACGTCGGAACCTGAATACGCCGACCATTGCATATGTATCAGCCAGCTTTTCGATTTTGTGGATCAATTGGCGGACATTAGTTGGTTGGTATACCAAAAATCGACGAATACATACGCGCCTTATAACACAGAAGGGATTAAGGAGAGAATTTACGTAGTGCTTTGAGAGGCTGCCGATAGACACAATTAAGCGTTGACCAGTCCGTAATCCATTTAGAGTAGGGTGTCGATTGCTGTCTACTTTGTTGGCATGGTGATACGATGCATTAATAATGCTTGAGGACGATTCGTAAGTTTTTGCATTGTATAGTCATGCGCGACCATTGAAAAATCGCATGCGAAATCGTTTAGAGAACAGAGTTTTGGTTACTGGTGCGATTTGAATCTGTACAAATTTATCAAAATGCCTCTGCATTTGAATTGAAATTATTCATCACAAGTACATTTAAATTCATTGAAATGCTTTTTCAGTTTGTAAATAATTTGAGAGTTTTCATACATATGTACGTCTTTAAAGGAACACGATTATATATATTTTCACCATCACCATTCCAACAATTAGATACATTCTGTAAATTATTCTAAGAATGAACAATTGATTTGCAACCAAAAATGAATAATATTTTTTAATTTCAAATATAAAAGTGATTTCTATTCCCTTCTCGCGGAGTGTTTGCTTGATATCGGTATAACCGAGAAAATTTCTTCAAAGATAGCCAATAAGCAGTTTGTCAATTTGTAAATTACCAGTATAATTATAAAAAAAAACAAATTCATCTCTACTGATACCGCCTATATTGTCAACGAGCGCTCTTGAGGATGCCGTTGAGTACCCATTTTTAAAGTTTATAATTGCTTAAATTTTATATTTGTTTAAACTTCCCATTCGGTTAAATTTTATTTGGTTATTTTTTTGCTGAATTAAAGTTTATATTTGTTTAAATTTTATGTTTGTTTAAAGTTCATATCCGATTAAATTCTATATTTGGTCATTTTTAGGTCTTTGTAAAAAAATTTTTTACAAAGACCTACTAGTTTCGCGACCTGTCTGTCCGTCCGTCCGTCTGTACGTCCGTCCGTCCGTCTGTACGTCCGTCCGTCTGCCCGTCAGTCCGTGCGTCACAGCTAATTTCCTCAGAAACTATAGAAGCTAGAATGCTCAAACTTTGTGAAAAGGTTAGAAATGATGGTCTCTCGAAAGTTAAGGCCTTGACAAAAATTTAAAAATTTTTTAAGGGTGGTCCCCGCTAATAACGAATTGGCCGTTAGAAATTTTTTTTAATCAAAGGTAGTCGAGTGGTTTATCAAATGAAAGGTCTTGATTAGAACTTTTCGAATCTGAAATAAAAAAATCATTTTACGAATTAGGGGGTCCAGGGGAAGGCAAACCAAAAATTTGTGTCCCCCCCCCCCTCGCGATTGGACACTTACCCTTACAAGGGTAACAAATACCTCAGAAAATGAAATTCGCTCAACTTTGCTAATAATAGTATGATTTGCAGATTTTACATTTTTGCCCATAAAATCAAAATGGTACCTTTAAACTTTTAGAAATTTTGCAATTATATAGATTAATACGAGGTATATATGTTCACAAAATTAAATTGAGATCGAATCATAATCACAAGTTATAGCTATTTCAATTATATGGAATTACAACAACAATAACATGTGTTTATGGTGATATAGGGTTTTCCAATAAGAGGTGTTATTTTGATACCAAAAGAAAAATGCCATTTTCTAATACGAATGATCGGTTGTTATTTCATTATAAAGAAGAAGGTATGCCGTTAATAACAAAAACTAATATCAGGCAAATAACCACCACGACACGCTTACAGGACCATATCCTTTTCATGAAATTTTCCATAACCAAATCGCAAAGTGGCTGCCCTATGTCCTCGATAGCCTCACGAATTCCATCTTTGGGGTCTTGAATCGACGCTGGATCTCTTATTGCAAAACCCTGTATATATTTAAAATTGACTTAGGCACTTTTATTTTCTTTCAATTTTCATGAAAATTTAAGGAATAGTGTTAAACTTGAACATGTTCAATCGGCCGAGCATTCAGAAAAATCATTTAAGCTAGATTAAAATGGCGGCTGCACTGTGCTTATGAAAGAAACTGTGCATCTTTTGTATAAATTTGAACGATTTCATATCCAAGTATTGGATGAATAATTCAAGTTATCGATTCACGCTATTAGAAAACTTGTTTCTAACTTTAGGATGTATACAAAGACCTTCTGGTAGGAGCACTCTCCTGCTTACTCAACTTGTTATTGAATTACATTTTTGTATTCGTTTGAATTTTATATTTGTCTAAATTTCATATCCGATTGAATTTTGCATTTGATTCTTTTTTTATTGAATTAAAGTTTATATTTTTTTAAATTTTATTTTTGAGTAAATTTCATATTTGAGTAAATTTTTTATATATTGGATTATTTTATTATAATTCACCTAATAATTAGCTGAAAATGTTTTGCACACAAGTAATGACATGCAAAAAAATAATGTTTAGCTAAAGTTAAAATTAAACTCCGTCTTACCCTTTTTCCCAACCTGACTGGGTATATGACCCACAACGATGGCAGGCTCCTCCACTGAAATGGGCTAGCCATTCGGGTCCGCTCTTCCCTTCTTTTGTTTAACAGGGGCTCTTGCCAGGTAGAGTGGCCTTCCACTCGCGTGCCCTTTTATGGTATAGTGCCATGTGATTCCATCGTATAATGCTATAACATAAATTGCCTACGTTTGTATGAGTTTTTCACTCAAATGGGAAATACATGGCTACCGTTTGGATCTTGAGTCGGTTGGGATAGTGCGAGGGGGTACCTCTTCCACCTGGATGCCCCACTCTTATTCGGGGACCATAAGTATCGTCGGTAACGACGAAGTCTCCTCAATTCCGTCCGTTTTTGCAAGGCCCTATTTGTCCTCTGAACCAGCGTGTACATAGTCCTTAGCCGGTTACCTCCTTTTTAGACTCCGGTCGAGAATCAAAGAAAATTTCCAAATTCGTGGATGCGACAAATGTTTTTGTAGTGGGTCTTGTGCTAGGGGGAAAGAACCCCACACGACACTGCAACGCTAGCCTGCGGGCGCATTCACGCGTCCCCAGACAAGGCCAATCTTGGCGGATCTCATCATCCTCTTCCACTGAGGCAGCAGACCATCACGGCAGTCCCTGCGGACATTTAAAATCACTTATTTCATTACAAAATGGCGCCCAAAGTGGGACCCAAAAAGCCCGGCTGTATCATCAGTCGTGAGCACGAGACAGTCCAACGTCTCTAGGTGAACCTACGAGGTGTCCAGATATTTAGTGGGTAGAGAGGTCTTCTGCTCACGTTCCCTTTTATGGTATAAAGTTAAGTGATTCCATCGCCTAATGCTATAAAATAAATTGGCTACGTTTGTATTCCTCATTTGATGGAAAAAGTCATGCAAATTATGTTTGTATGTTTTTCACTCAAATGGGAAATGCATGGCTACGTCTGCGTTTGGATTTTGATCCGGTTGGTAGAGTGCGAGGGAGCACCGCTTCCGCCTGGATGCCCCACTCTCATTTGGGGACCATAAGTATCGTCGGTAACGACGAAGTCTACTCAAGTCCTTCCGTTTTTGCAAGCCCCTACTTTGTCCTCTGAACTAGCGTGTTCATAGTCTTTAGCTGGTTACCTCTTTTCTCAACTCCGGTCGAGAATCAAAGAACATTTCCAAATTCGTGGATGTGAAAAATGTTTTTGTAGTGGGTCTTGTGTTAGGGGGAAAGAACCCGCCCACAACACCGCGACGCTAGCCTGCCAGCGCGTTCACGCGTCCCCAGACAAGGCCAATCTTAGCGGCTCTCACCATCCTCTTCCGCTGAGGCGGCAGGCCACCTCGGACACGGACATTTATATCCAACCATCATATCTGTAATAAACATAAGCAGTCGAGCAGCCCCGTGGTGATCAGGAGTGGCTGCTCCTGAAGAGATAAGGTGGTCACCCCGTCGAAACTGCTTAGTTTGTTGCTTTTACTAGTGTAAAGTAAACTGCATCCGTCAAGTGTCCATCCTTTAGGCAGAGATGAGTGGTTCATTTCAGCCACTTTAACATCTTTAGGTTTGACATTCCCCTTGTAATGCAACGACCTTCTTCGGTGAAAGTAACGGTTGCATTTTGTGTAATGTTTGCGTTTGTCTCAAGCCTCCGTGTCCGCTAACTTTAACGAGGCAAAAAAAAAATATTGAATTACTGTAGAGTAGCTTAATTGACACCTAATAGAACTTTCCTAAAGACAATAAAAATTGATCGGTGCGTCTTGTAGAGTAGAGTACGCGTGATAAGTATTTTGTAGTGTAGCTTCGTGGCTCGACAAGAACCCGCCTCATATGATCCCGCAAATGCTAGTCGTCAAGCACGCGTACGTGGTCGTTAAGCGAAGCTAGTTAGCTGAGCTCGGTGTTGTTTTAGCTCGCTGACACTTGTGCCAGACCATCGGCACCCGTGTCCTACACGGTCATTTCGAAAATCATTACAAATGGCGCCCAACGTGGGGCCCAAAAGGGAAACAACACCACTCTCCTTCGAGTTCTCACATTTTTAATTTTGCTGTCGGCAGATGAACCGATTCAATTTTTATTGTCGCCCTCACCATTTGATATTAACGTAGCATACTTTGGAGGGTTCCGTAAAGTAAAGATAGAGTCACCGATAAACTCTCTTTTGGTGTTGTTTGTCTTGTCTTCGGTATAATAAGGTCTATAGCATCTTCTGGAGTTCTTCGTTCGTGGTGGCTCAGTCGCCTGAACATGCCGATGATGTTATAGAGTAGTGCGTCTCCTAATGTTACCAAAAGAAAGGTTTGCACATTTTTATACAGTTTGAAGTCGGACAGTTCTAATTTTGAACAAACTGATGGTGCCAGGGGTTTTCAAATACATTGCTTGGAATTGCGTCAGTTTTTGCTGGGAGCTAATCCGATGACCGGCAGTGATAAAATCCGCATCATCAGTTAGTCCTGACCGACACCCGATTTGTTTTTATGATTGGTTAGCGGTTTTTATTAGCATACTTTCATAGAAGACAGGGACTTGTATTCAAGGAGAGGGGCCTGAAATTATAACAACCATCTCTCCACTGCGGAAACAATTATTTCTTCCTTAGTGTAGAGCGAAATCCTTCAGTCTCTCCATGCCTGGGTCGGCATCGAAGAGACTGCCCTGTAATAAACATAAGCAGTCGAGCAGCCCCGTGGTGATCAGGAGTGGCTGCTCCTGAAGAGATAAGGTGGTCATCCCGTCGAAACTGCTTAGTTTGTTGCTTTTACTAGTGTAAAGTAAACTGCATCCGTCAAGTGTCCATCCTTTAGGCAGAAATGAGTGGTTCACTTCAGCCACTTTAACATCTTTAGGTTTGGCATTCCCCTTGTAATGCAACGACCTTCTTCGGTGAAAGTAACGGTTGCATTTTGTGTAATGTTTACGTTTGTCTCAAGCCTCCGTGTCCGCTAACTTTAACGAGGCAAAAAAAAAATATTGAATTACTGTAGAGTAGCTTAATTGACACCTAATAGAACTTTTCTAAAGACAATAAAAATTGATCGGTGCGTCTTGTAGAGTAGAGTACGCGTGATAAGTATTTTGTAGTGTAGCTTCGTGGCTCGACAAGAACCCGCCTCATATGATCCCGCAAATGCTAGTCGTCAAGCACGCGTACGCGGTCGTTAAGCGAAGCTAGTTAGCTGAGCTCGGTGTTGTTTTAGCTCGCTGACACTTGTGCCAGACCATCGGCACCCGTGTCCTACACGGTCATTTCGAAAATTATTACATATCACTACACTTTAATGACATCCACAAAAAAATTTTCTCGCTTTCAAAGAATTCCATCTTAACCAGACAAAATTTTGTTTCAATATTGCTAAAATCATTAACTGACCTCAATCTTGAATGTATTTTTGTTATTCATCTTATCTGAAAATTTGAAGAAGATCCAATCAAAGGTGTAGTGTCTCGTTCGATGGAAAGCCCATGTAATTCAAATGGCTATAACTTCTGTAAATTTTATTGAAACTTATAGAATATAAAGATCTTTTAAAGAGCTACTTAAATCTCTGATTTCATCCTATTTAACGATGCTAATACAGGTGTATTGACAAAAATACTAAATCATACTATTACTATACTAGTAAAGTTCAACGAATTTTTAAACTATTTGTTATTGGATGTGCCTCCATGAGTTTTAGGGCTTTGTGAAAGAAATTTTACAAAAATGTACTATTTTTGCATCCTGTGTGTCTGCCCATTCATCCGTCGGTCCGTCTGCCTGTCTATCCGTGTGACACAAGAAGTTTCTTCAGAAACTATAGAAGCTACAAAGCTCAATTTTTTGAAAAGGTCACAAGTGGTGGTCTTTCAAAAGTTTAGGTCCCATCAAATATTTCCAAATTTTTTAAGAGGGTTTCTCCTTTATAACGAAATAGCCATTGAACAATTTTTTTCACCAATTGTTGCCAAGTAAAGAATTAAATGTAAGGGCTTAGCACTTTCAGAATCTAAAAAAAGTCATTTATTTGTGTCCTCTTCCCTCGCGATGAGACTCTTTTGAGCCGAAAATCTGAAGAAAATCATAAAGTTTTATGGGTACAAGGGGAAAAAATACCTCAAAAATCAATACTCACTCAACTCTGTTAATAATAGTATGATTTAAAAATTTTTACATTTTCACCCAAAAATTAAAACGGTGCTCGCAAACTTTTTAAAGTTTTACAGTTATGTAGGTTGATATAAAACCCTTATGCCGACGAAATTTCATGGGAAATAGATCATAATCAAGTGAGTTATCACCATCTCAATTTTATGGAAGTATAACAGCAAAAATACTTGTTGATGATTGATAGATATTTCAAATTGACCTAGGTACTCTTATTTCCTTCGGGTTTTCTTGAAAATATAAGAAATTGTCTTTAATTTGAACATGTTCAATTGGCACTCATGAAAGAAACTCTGGATCTTTCAGATCAATTTGAACAATTTCTTATGCAAGTATTGGATGAATAATTCAAGTCAGCGATTCACACCAACAGAAAGCTTGTTTTGAACCCTAGGACGTCTACAAAGCCCTTCTGGTAAGAGCACTCTCCGACTTACTCGACATGTTTCACATCTCATCTTCAGCAAATCAATAATAAATTCATTCAAGCGTTAATACGTTAAATGTTTTTTTTCTGGTTGGGAGGTGAATGTGTGGGACTTCCATGCTCACCAGCGACTGAAATGTCCACTAAACATCTCCCCTGTCAACTCGAGAGCCCAGCCTAGAACCGTTTGACACATTGCTTCGGGTGAGGTCTCATTTTGTTACACCGTAAGGGGCCTTCAAGCTAGGAGATCCCTCCTCTAGCGGGAGAGGAGAGGGGAAGGGGAACTGCCAGACATCAAATCCCCCATCTCCAATGCCCCCAGCTGCTGGTGTCCCTTTTATCTTTTAGGACTGCCTGAACATAATGTGCCACCTAGTTCTATTTGTCAACCGATTCGAGTATCTTCATTTCTATACCATGTGGGGTGAGCTCTTCCGTCGCCCTGTAAAGGTTCCTTCATAGCCTGCCCCGTTTTGTGCCCGCAAAAATAAGTGGCAGGCATTGTTTTCCCCTCCTGGGCAAAATCGACAATCGGGGGACCGTGAATTACCAATCTTGTGCAGGTAAGACTGAAAACATTCATGCTCGCTCAAAAACTGGGTCAAATAGAAGTTAGTCTCATCATACCTTTGATTTAGCCACGGTCTGACATCCGAAATGAGGCACGCAGTCCATCTTCCTTTCATGCAATTCCCCGGAGACTGCTGCCAATTGTTGAGCGAGTACTATCTCTCTTCGCAGACAACCATCATCCTCGCGTGCTTGTTTCGATGCAGGTAAATAGCACGGTGCTCTCTAGCAAGGAAGACAACAGGTATCACGCCTGCAATAACTTTCACTGCCGCATCAGAGACTATTGAATATGAAGATGCAATCCTCAGTGGTCCTCTTCTCTTCACCTGTGCCAAGCGTTTTCGGTATACCTCCTTATTGAGAGCGTCGCCTAATATTTCTGCTCCGTATAGGAATACTGACCCGACAGCACTCATCAAAAGGCGGCTTCTTGATGGGTGGGCTCCCCTACGTTGGCCTTAACTCGTGCTCAGAGCTGAGCCGATTTGCCCAGAGAAACACATCTTCGAGTCCATCAGTATCTCCTGGTACTTCACTGCTGGCTTCGATTCGGTTAGTATTTCGCCAATACTGATCATCCTTACTCCAGGGATTCTCTTTTTTGCCAAGATGGCACACAGTTTCGTACCCGTTGAACCTCGCGCTGAATTTTGTGACGCTCCCTTTGCTTTTCAGCGATTTCAGTCGACCACCAGTACATTGGGGGCTTACCGTGCCAGGGTTTGCCACGGGACATAGAAGCACCGTATGCAGTCATAATGATGCTCATAATTGAGTTCACCACGTCTTGAGCTGACAATTCTTCTGTCCTGAATCACTCTGCAGTGGAGCACATGCCATGAAGACCTTGACAAATCTTTCGATGTCCATCTTTCCGATGTTCTACCCAATTGTAGAAGGTCGAGAGCAAGGACTTCAGGGGACAACCCCACGGATCTCAAGCAGAATGTACAGATGATCACTGGCTGAGTATTCCTCTAATAATCTCCAATTGTGTATGTTCCATACTAAGGAATCCAAGGCAAATGTCATGGTATGGTCCCTTCACAGCCGATACGGCGGAAAGTCGGCGTATTTCCAGTGTTTGCTGTGACGAGCCATATGATCTCCTTTGATTGGGCTAGATGTTCCGCTTTGGAGCCACTTTCTCCATTTGTGTGTGTAGTCACCGTTTTGGTCCCATGGTTATCTTTGCAGAGCAGGGAGGCGATGCAAGGATTGGCACAAGCCCTTATGGGGACAAGTGCTCAGAGCTAGACCAGCGTTAATCGGGAGTCCGTCTTAACCGAATCTTCGCTATTAACCCAATGGTGCGAACTTCGAACTGGGACGGAGATGGTATGATATTTGAATTGGAGGTATTCATACATGACTGGCGAAGAAATACCTCCAGGATTTCGGGAAGTGATATAGGAAGAGACGTGCTCTAAAACAGGCGGGTGTTTCTTAATCATGGCACGCCATTCAATTACTTCCGACAAGAACATGTAAGCTACTTGCGGCAATAGACTGCTAAATGATACTGGGGACTCATCGTAATACATGCTGGTATTGGAATGGGTGTTCATCTGCCAGCAAGATTCTAAATCAGCAGGCAACCCATCAGACAGTCTCATAGAATTGTCTCCATAAAATTAAACTGGAGGTTGACCAAACTTAACTTTCAGGTCACACCAAGCGTCTTCAATCCAATGGCAACGAGCTCACGAGTTGTCGAGAATTTATGTCCAGCTACTTTAAACTCATATTTTTGAAAACTAGGTCTCACAGGTCCATATCCCTGAATTATTAGTAATGAGTAATCAAGGGTTCAAAGTCCAAACACCCAAAAGTTGCTTTTCAGTATGTGGCAATAACAATAACGAACATTTGTTCCCGTCATTTAATGGTAGATTTCGCATTACTATTGAACGATGTGGGTATCTGGGCATTGTTGGCACCAACAAGTTTTCATCAGCTGGCTGCTGGCATGGCGATGGTACGGAATGTCAATAAACGCACAGCTGAGAAAATCAGACAAACAAGCATCATGGAGCATGAGTTGTGGGTTTTTTGAACGGTATGCGTCGACAACGGCAGTTACCGTCTGGTGAGCTTTTGACCGGTAGTGGAGAGTTTTGGTGGGAGGATTTGCGGTAGTTAGTTGGGTTGAGACGGTTAGAGTGCGAGGTGGTGTGAAGAAAGTCTCATTGGGG
Organism: Odontomyia ornata; assembly: GCA_963969285.1. Lineage (NCBI taxonomy): Eukaryota > Metazoa > Arthropoda > Insecta > Diptera > Stratiomyidae > Odontomyia > Odontomyia ornata. Next base: position 209,183,487 of record OZ017741.1, read on the forward strand.
AAAGTGAAAAAAACGAATTGGTGGGGCTGAGTGGACAGTTCTTCAAATTCACAAATACAGATTGCATGAGTGACAAATTCAACGAACAGTCGCCTGAAATTTTTATAAATTCTAAGTGGATGTAGTGTTTTCTAATCTATTTGCATCGTAATGATAGGCGATAGTTCTTTGTGGTTGATCATACAGTGAAGACGACCTTTCTGACTACATTGTGCGTAAGATTTTAGTCCTTGGCCTAAGTGCCAAAACGTGACAAATTCCGGTTACCACTCTTACGTGAGATTATCAACAGAATTGTTATCAAGAAGCTACAGCTTTTTCTTTTAGTGTTTTTTTTTATGAAAACATTTTGTGGCGCCGCCTAGTGAAGTGAAGTTCAAAGTTGAGCATTGGCTTAATTGTGCCGAAGATTTGTTCCAGGTGTCACTGTGAAGCGGAGAGTGTACGCTATGATATTCTAAAGAACGGGAGTAGGAGTAAGGTTCATCTTCTTCTCCTTCTTCTTAGCACTACAGCCCCTCTTGGGCCTTCGCTTTCTGCAAATAGCGCCTCCAACTGTCTCGATACATTGACTGCGTTCTCCAATTTCGAAATCCGAGCAGCGATGACTGTCTTCGTCAGCCAAGTCAGACCAGCATTTCCTTGGTTTCCCCACTGGTCTCCGGCCTTCAGTTTTCCCAACGAGTACCTTTTTGGGTATCCGTTGTTCATCCATACGATTCATGTGTCCAGCCCATTGCAGCTTCCGCAGTCTTACAATCGTTGAAACCTCCGGCTCGTCAAAAATTTCATACAGCTCATGGTTGTATCAAATTGACCATTGTTCCGCGTCTAGCTTCGCTCCGATTATTCGCCTCAGGACCCGTCGTTCAAAGGCGTTCAATATATTTGCGGATGCTTGGGTTAGGGTCCATGTTTCACAGCCATAGCATAACACAGGCCTTATCACAGATTTGTATTCTTGGAGCTTTGTTTTTCTGTGTATGCAGCTGGCCTTCAAGATCGTCAACACTGAATAAAATATTGTATTTGCGAGCTGTTTTCGTCGGCGTATTTCGTCTCATTCATTACCCGTTTTCGTTATTTTGGAGCCTAAATTCACAAATACACATTTTTGGTTGGTTCAAATTGAGCTTGATTTTCGGCATAGATTCGGATGTGAATAGACCTTTTGTAATTATCTTTGTTTTTTCGTGCTGTGCATGTTATTGTGGTGTCTTATCTGGCTGTTAATATTATTCATTCTTGAATAGCTACTTGCATTTGCATCGAGAGGAGTATCCTCAGAAAAAAACATCTTCATGGTTTTACTGATTAATGTTAGGAATTTGCCCGTTTGACGATGGGTAACATATGATAATTGCAAACAAGTGCTTCAGTGCACAGTTAGCGTTCCCAATATAATTTCAGGTATTTTTCCCACCAATTTTATAATTCTTGAGGATTAATTTGCTCTACTTGTTCTTGTGATGAACTATCCTCTGATGTACTCCGTTTTTCTAATTTGGGACAGACAAACTAGCCACTTAACCTTTAGCCTTTACCTGATATTACTTTTTATTATCTAGTCACTTGGCCTTAATCCTTTAAGCCAAAATTGTCTTATTGTCTTATAACTGACTTAAACTAGTCACTCATCTTTTTCCTTTATAGAATTTGTCCTAATAAATTGTTTCTAGTTTTTACCACCCTTAACAAATATTATTTAAACCTAATCGCCTCTAACATCTTGAAGTTTCCTATATCATCATTCAGACGTAGACTTTCTGGTTGTCTCAATATCCATAAACTTTCATATATGTCTGATTTTCTGACACTATCCTGTACAACTTGCAGATCTTGCTAACCAATCTTATGGTTATTCAATGATTTGATTGCTTCGATAGGTTCTTGCTTAGAAATAAACTTCTCCCCTTCCTTGGTGAACTTCTTCACCTTGTTTTCTGTTGGAGTGGATTTTACTGCTACGATTTTTGAATCTTGATTCCCTCTTTGACAGCATTCGTAGCTTCAGTTCATCGTTTTCTTGACATAGTTTATTCATTTCTTCATTATTGGCAATTATATTAATTTACATCCACTATCTCCGGAGTTTTCTTGATTGTGTTTTTTTCGTGATTATTGTCGCCAGCGTACTTACTATTTGACGTTTCCCGGAGCTCCCTCAACTTAAGAAAGCGGTCGGGTTCGTCCATACCAGCGGTCCCAAAGTTGTCTTGAGATATCTTTTCAAAGTAAATTTATATTTGCTATAAATTGCTTGAATCAATTATTTCGACAATATGATAAACTTTTTTCAATAAAAGTTAATTTCCGACTGACTTTTCAAAAAATTATACAATTTTTGAAAACTAGTGGCAGGAGCAACTAAAAAACACGTCTGTATGCCATTGAGTAATTAGATAATACTGGAGTGGACAGCCACGTGACCATGTGGTCGCAACAACCCCTGCGACCAGTTTTCCTACTGCGACGCTCTTGTTTACAAGCTAAGAGAGAGCCAAATTGCACAAGCAAACATGGCTGCTCCTCAACAAATTTTCATACAATAATAAAAATTTCTTTTCTATTTGAAAAATCTTCACCATTCTGAGGAAAACATGCAAAACGTTAACATATTAACTACTTACCTGTGAAAGGAAACACATACAGATCCTTTTCGACTATAATTTTTACACGAATGCACTACACATTTCACTTGGAAATTGTAAAGTAATTTCACAGTGTCACACGTTAAAGTTATTTGGATCACAAAACACAATAGAATGTTTAAAAACTTTGAATGAATTCAGATCGCGAACACTTTGAATAGTTTTAATGTTGGATAAAATTCGCAACGAAACTTGCAATTTGCCATTTTGGCGTTCAATTTGGATCAGTCAACTTGACGAACAGATTCAATTGAGTGAGCTTCTGGAACAAGAAAGTGACCGGCAAGAGGCAGAGGGAAAGGAAATGACAGACAGATCCTTTGGAAGCGAGCAGAAACCGGTCGCATGTTCTCCTATCCGTTTTATATGAGCTTAGCCCATCCAGTTCTTATTCATCTGAGCTGTATGCAATGAATATGCTTGACGTAGAATAAAATCTCTTTGCTTTAACCTATCATGTAAACTCAAAATGACAGTTGCACATTAACAGATCTTTTTCGTTGCAAAAGGTAAACACAACACTGTTGAACACAGTTCAATAAAGAAAGGGAGTCTCAAAATATTTATGAAAATATTGTAATTGATGCAATCATCTTGAAAAAATGTCCTAGCACTTACTCAAGAACAACACTACACGTGCACGACAAATATTGTTAAATGATCTATTTCACATGTTTTCCTGATGGCTCTGTTATTCTACAACCTCTTCGATTTATTATATTTCTTCAAGGAAATTTTTATCATGTTACACGAAAACAAAAAAATATTTTTCATAATCTGAAAACAATGAAATTTCCAATTTTCCCATGTCGTCTATCATGATACTGCACATTGTCCTTGACACAACTGACTTTTTTGGTTGGCCATTACCTTGAAAAGGTGTTTGAAGCTTCAGGGATTACGTTAGCTATCTTCAGAGACATGACATGATTTACAAGAATAAAGTCAAGGAATGGAACATGTCTAAAAGCTGAGACGTCCCGTCCGTACAAGACATTGGAAACATTATTGGCTCCTAGACAATCGACGGATCAAGTTTCGAAATGCGACTCACGAGTTCATGATGGAACTCTTAAGGATTCCGCTATTTGGACATGTACAAGGATTCTTCCCTCTTCTCTCATCCGAAAATCCATGTCGAATTTATAGCCCCGGATGAACAGAATGGAGATGACCTTAACTCTTTTGTCCTCGTTAGAGCGGAATGTGGAGATTGCATAGGATGAAAGCATTAATGCTGTGTTGTACAGTTTTAAATGACGTCATAAGCGTGATAAGGATTTATATTGGATAGATAAATGGATTTGAATTCAATGATTTATTTAACGTTTTCAAGGAATTTTAGATTTATAAAATAATTAAGTCGATTAATTGATAATTGAATCTTACTGTTAGAGAGTTCCAAGCAACATGTCGATGGTAAATTTGTTTGAAAATCCACAAGAACAGATGTGGCATATAATTTGACAAAAAAGTTTTTGGGTATGAAATGATTTATTTTTCCTTAAATAACAAGAACAATGTGCTGCTTTGAATAATTGACGGCCTATGCTAACAACTGACCGCAAACTTTGAGCAGCATTGACCCCGTGCATCAGATGTTTGGCCAGGAACCAAATTGTAAATGGTAGCCCTAAACAAAGGATTGATCAAGCCATTGAATGTCTTCTTTTTGCCCCTTCATGGTAAGCTACCGAATGGTAGGAAGGAGTTGATAATGGTTTCGGTAAGATTTCCCCATTCTAAGGATCTTCTTCTTCTTCGTAGCACTACACCCCTCTCGAGGCTTCGCTTCCTACAATAAGTGCCTCCAACTGTCTCGGTTCATTGACCGCGTCCTTTAATTTCGAAATCCGAGCAGCGATAAAATGTTTTCGTCGACCGAGTCAGACCAGTATTCTCTGGGTTTCCTTTCAGTTCTCCCAACGGATACTTTATGGGTATCCGTTGTTCATTCATACAATTTGCTTGGCCCCCTTTTTGCAGCTTCTGCAGTTGTCGTTGAGACCTCCAGTTCGTCAAAAATTTCTCTGGCTTCGCTCCAATTATTTGCCTCAGGACCTGTCCTTCGAAGGCGTTCAATATGTTCGCGTATGTTTGGCTTAGGGTCTATGTTTCACACCCATAGTATGTAACATAGCATAGGTCTTATCACAGGTTTGTAGACTTGGAGCTTTGTTTTCCTGTGCATGCAACTCGTCTTCGAAATCGTCAAAACTGAATAAAAATTTTATTTTCAAGTGGTGTTCTTTCGCATATTTTGTCCGTCTCCTTAGCGGTTCTCACTATTTTTGGCACTTAAACATACAAAATTGCCCACATTTTCGATATTCTATTCGCCAAGTGAAATGTGTAGGGTATTTGAGGTATTTTTCCTCAACTGTATCATGGACTTTGTTATATTCTCATCGATTTGTAGCCCTACTCGTTTTGCTTCGATGTCGACTTTCAATTTTTTAGCGGTTGTTAACGATCGTTACAAAATATTGACGTGATCCACATAGGCTACCACTTAGCTCGACTTGCTAAGTAACGTACCTCTTGCATTGTCAGGTATTATGAAATATTCTAGAGCCAAATTGAATAGCAATGAGGCAAACACTAGTCCGATATTTGTGTCAAAGGCGTCGGTGAGTTGGTTATTGATGCGGACTTGGAAGGTTGTCATCGTCACTGTAATTTTGGTAAGAAGCACTGCAAAAAAAAGCATTATTTGTTGGGATACCAAAGAAAAGCATTATTAGTACGTTAGGATCAATACTGTCAGATGCTTGCTTTGACTCAACGAAAATTTGGTGTAGGTCTATGTTGAACTCCCAGCATTTCTCAAGAACCTGGTTGACTGTAAACAATCGGTCTATCGTCGATCTACCTGCTCTGAAGTCTCCTTGATACTCTTCAATAATACTATTGGTGTATGATCCGATTTTATTTTCAAACATCTTTGAAAATGTTTTGTACGCCTTACAAAGTAGCGATTTACCTCTGTAGTTTTCGCACTGTTGCTTGCCACATTTTTTGTGGATAGAGAATACAATTGATTGGCTCCACTCGTTCGGCATATGTTCTTGTTGCCAAATGTCCTGGATGGCTTCCTGAACACCACTGCCATCATATTTCATGAGGTCCACTAGAATCTCATTGATGCCCGGTACTTTATTATTCCTTTGGGGTTTGATGGTGGAACGAGTTTCATCCAGAGATGTTGGAGCCAATACAAGCTCTCCGGGATTATTTTAGGTTCAGGTGCTCTGGAACTATGCACGGGATTTAGTAGTTCTTGAAATACGAAGCTCATCTTTCCTTAATCTTGCTTTCATCAACGATAACACTGCTGATGTCATCGCGGCGGAGCGTGGTCTTAGGCTGATAGCCTCGTTCCGGCTTTTCAATACTTTGTATGCTTTATTACAATTAATACTTGCATCTACTTGATCTCGTGACGATCCCCATTCCAAATTGTGAAATTATTGCAATTGTACTCGGATACAATTGCGATCATTGCTGGACTTGAATTGGGCATTCCGGCGGGGGCCTTGGGGTCCCGGCTAACCCATGGAGATGGAGTAGGCTTGACACCGCTCGTCAACCCTTAATTTACCCTCGGATCCACTGACAAGCTTGGGCTCCCCGGAACGTAAGATCTAAACGCGCACGGAACCTAAATTTCTTTGGCACAAAAGAGAAAACGGAACGTAACACTACCGTGTCGCACAAAGGAATTTATGGTACTTTACGCCTAAAATAAGATGATTCAATGAAAAATATCAAACAATATCAAATTTATCAAAGAAATCCCAATTCTTCAAATGCAAATCAGTATATTAGAATATTACCATTACTTACAACCATAAATACAATTGAGAAGTTGGTGGCCCCATTCCGACGGAAAATCAGTTTGATTCGCTGTACAATATTTAATCCAGCCACTGGTTATATAACGATGGTCGCACGCTGCCTTCGCAATGTACGCACAATAATTACTTCAATCGCTGGCGCTGCTAAGTCCGACTCACATGCTGCAACTTCCTCTGCTTAGCTGACACGGAAACCAAAAATAGAGAGGTGAAGATTAAGTTCAACGTTAAGCTGTCATCGTCACTGCTGCTCATCCTTCAGCCTTAGTAATGGCAAAAACCAACATTCAGCTGATAAGTATTAACTACAGTGCGTAAAATGCGCAAATTATCTTCTTGCATATCAGTCGTTACATCTTCCCTTTCAGTTTCACGAATAATTTTCAGTGGCTCTTTAGCAATCTCCCGAATTTGTGGTTCAACATATGAAGAAACTTTACCCTGAGATGGTATGAATATTTGTAAGGCTATCAACACCTCCAAGTTCATAAGTAGATTAGCCTCGTTGAGTCGAGCGTTTGAATAGCAAGATGAATGATTTCGGGTACTTCACGATGAGTAATTTGGCGACAAATTTCGATCCATTTGGAAAATATTTCTTTTATTGCTGACTCTAGAGGGAGCGGGTGCGGAGGATTAAGGAGGTTTTTGAAATATGACACAGCTCCAGATCATCGGAGCCTATAGATGTCTGCGGAGCGCTTCCATTGACCCCACTAACTCTGGATGATGTTTGTTCCATCATCAAAACCCAAAAGAATAATAAAGCGCCGGGCATTGATGAGATTCCAGTGGAGCTCATCAAATATGGTGGCAGTAGTGTTCATAAAGCTATTCACAAAGTCACCCAGTACATTTGGCAACAAGAACATATGCCGAAAGACTGGAGCCAATTAATTATATTCCCTATCCACAAAAAAGGTGACAAGCTACAGTGCGAACAGTATAGAGGCATATCACTACTTAGTACGGCGTACAAAATATTTTCTAAAATCTTAGAAAATAAAATCGGATCACACGCCAACAGTATTATTGGGGAGTATCAAGGTGGTTTTAGGGCAGGTAGATCAACAACAGACCAATTGTTCACAGTCAAGCAGGTACTTGAAAAATGCTGGGAGTTGAACATGGACGTACACCAAATTTTCGTTGACTTCAAGCAAGCATACGACAATATTGATCGTAACGTACTGTTCCAAATAATGCTTGGTTTTGGCATCCCAGCCAAATAAGTCCATCCTACCAAAATGACAATGACGTCGACAAACTCCCAAGTCCGCATCAATAACCAACTCACCGATGCCTTTGATACAAATATCGGACTAAAGCAGGGAGATGGGCTGGCCCCATTGCTATTCAATGTGGCTCTGGAGTACGTCATAAGGAAGCTACCTGTCTATACGCGAGGTACATTACTATACAAGTCGAGCCAAGTAGCAGCCTATGCGGGCGACATAAATATTTTGCCACGGTCACTAACAACTGCCAAAGAACTCTTCCTGAAACTCGACAGCGAAGCAAAACTAGTAGGGCTACAAATCAACAAAAATTAAAAAAAGTTCATGACGCAGTCTAGGAAAAATACCTCAAATACAAAAAATATCACACTTGGCGAATACGAAATCAAAATCATGAGCAATTTTGTGTATTCAGGCGCCAAAATAATGAAAACGGGCAATGAAAGAGACGAAATACGCCGAAGAATACAGCTTGCAAATAAAATATTTTATTCAGTTTTGACGATCTTGAAGACCAGCTGCGTACACAGGAAAACAATGCTCCAAGTATACAAATCTGTGAGAAGACCTGTGTTATGCTATGGGTGTGAAACATGGACCCTGACCCAAGCATCCGCAAATATATTGAACGTCTTTGAGCGGCGGGTCTTGATGCGAAAAATAAGCTAGACGGGGACCAATGGCGAATTCGATACAACCATGAGCTGTATGACATTTTTGATGAGCCGGGGGTCTCAACGATTGTTAGACAGCGGAAGCTGCAATCTGCTGGCCACATGAATCGTATGGACGAACACCGGATACCCAAAAAGGTATTCGTTGGGGGACTGAAGGCCGGAGACCAGTGAGGAAACCGAGGAAATGCTGGTCTGACTCGGTTGACGAAGGCAGTTCATCGCTGCTTGGATTTCAAAATTGCAGGACGCGGTCAATGGACCGAGACAGTTGGAGGCGCTATTTGCAGGAAGCGAAGGCCTGAGAGGGGCTGTAGTGCTACGGAGAAAAAGAAGATATTTCTTATTCAAGCTTTTATCTTAATTGTACCAGAATCACGTATGATGTTGGATTTGAAAAATAAGTGAATGTAACTATAGCAATAAGATTATGAATTACATATATTGTATTCTAGAATATAAATATTAACTTTGGGGCACCTGAAACTTTCAGAATTTTTCATTTTGATTTGATTACAAAGTTGAGACTCCTATGAATAGTGTTATCTCTTCAGAAAATTATTTAGCCATGAAACTGACCCAGCAGATGATTTAAAATACTCCGTGCAATTATCCCTTGTTTTTTTCGCTTCCACACCTGGGTTACCTTTGATAGTTCTTTGAAGTTGCAAAGTATGTTGCACTTCCTTTTCCCAAGAGCTTTCTTCAATGATGCCAGTGGTTGTGCTCTCATAGTTGACATCACCATTTTATATGTAGCAGTTATTGTTCCATTTTGACAAGTAATTGTAAATGGCAACAACACATCACTATTTTACAAGCCTTCTCAGGTTGGAGTTTAATCGGTTTTTTAAATATTTTGAACGGTTTTCTCAAAATATCAAAAGCGTTTTCGACAATCCCTAGTGCTTGAGATAGCCTATAGTTAAAAATACATTTCTCATCGGTTAAGTGAGCTCGATTATCGGGGTTCAGGAAATGTGGATGAAGTTAAAAGGCTGAGTCTCAAACAAACACTTAAGAAAAATGTTTCTCAGTGCCAGGCAATCGTCTCAGACTAGGAAGGGTTAGCTGGTTCTCTGAGAGCTTCCTCCAGAAAACTGTTGGCACAAACGTCAATCATAATAAGTTTATATCTAGCATTGACAACGGCCATGAGCACAATACTGGAAGTGCCTTTATAATATTTTTCTATTAGTATATGCTTTCCGTCTACACAACCGAGACGATTTGGGAAATTCCACCGTTCTTCAAAGTCATTGGCAATTTCCTTCCATTCTTCTACAGTTTCTGGTACCTAAAACAGAAAAAAAATAAAATTAAAATTACTTAAAAACGTTATTTTATTCTTTTAAACATTATTAAATGATTTCATTTCAGACTGGGAATATATCTAATACAGCTACAGGGAGAAGAAGAGCACCCTACAGACTGTCCACCAAAGCTACAAAAATAAACAAGCAAAATTTACAGAACTCAACAGATGAGCTAGACAGCTTAGGTTCAGCTTATTTTAAGAAGCCTGAAATTGAATCAGAGATCGTGGGGAAATTTTGGGGTTTTAAATTAATTTGGTTACCTGCAGACCTAAAGAAGTTCGCAGAAAAAATTATAAATGATACAAATTAAATTTTTATCTTCGGAAAATACAGTCATGGGACCCATATATATGTCATCACATTCTCCCCATTCAACTCCTTCAACCACTCCATCACCTGCCGTGAGTATTTTTCACTAAACGGGTTACATCATTTTCCGCCGATATATATTCAACTAGTAACTCAAGCTGAAGCTCCAATGATTCATGTAGTTCAACAAAAACCACCTGACATCCTCAACCCTCAAACTCAAAAAGAGATGCCTGCAGCAGCGGAGTACTCATCCACATTCAACCCCTTCTGAGTTTTGAATCAATTTATCTACTAGGACAATTATTATATGTAGTTACACAGGTAGGTTCAAATAAATGAATAAGAATTTGAAATCACGAGTATGTGTATTTTTAATTAGTTTGCAATTCTTACCTGTATGTTTTCCTTCAAACCTCTAGTTCTAGCTTCGCTCGTTTCCAAAATGATTTTCTACAACGTTTTTATAATCCTTTGGCTCTGTGACTCGCAGACAGTTAAGTAAACTATTACGTATAGCAAACTTTGGATTTGATTCTCGTGCCAATCGTGGTCACACCACATCACTGGTAGATGGCGCTGGCATCGACAAAGATGTAGACATTCTCTTCTCTACACGTTCCACATGTCATCACTAGTCAACAAGACATGGTCGACATGAGTCTAAGTCCGCATCGCTACACTCTAACACGAACCCCACGAAATCTTATAGATAATAATTTGAATCAATAACGACTCTCTTTTAAATTAATATTGTCTGACATAATTTGCATCTTGACAAACACAACAAATGGTGTCAGAAATGAACAAGTGCTAGAAGAAAGAAAGAAATGAACAAGTGTTAGAAGAAGGAAAGAAGTGAAAAGTGAATAGCATCAAAAAACAAAATGGCGACGCTGACGGACGAGCTAGTATGAACTCTCACGTCAGCCATTACGGCCACTATAACGACGTACATACCTAGAAGTCACCAGAAAACCCCGCCACGTAGAAATCACCATTTTCAGTCAACCAATTTCATCAGATGAGGGTACGATCGACAATTATTTTAAGCCATTCTACTGGGCGCTGGAATTTAGTAAAATTAAAGCCGATTTACATGCTAATTATGCTCGGGTGCACATGGGTGTAGAGCTGAATAACATGCTCAAGTTTTTAGTGAGCCCAAAAGCACCAAAAACCCTTAGTCATGCACAAATCAAAGAAACCCTAACCAGTGCACGCCTGAAAAGACAAAGGACCCACTGAAAACATAGATATAGTTGATTGTATTGACGGCACGATCAGACTTTTCGAGTAAACTCGATCCAGAATAACCACAAGCGAATCTTCAAGGTTCAAATAGACGGACGGTAAATTGATATGGAATTGGACACTGGTACACGATGTGCCATCGTTAGCATCAATGTACTTTGAATAATAAAACGAAACTTTCCCTTATTGAAAACAGTTCGTTAACAGGGCATCGGATTAATTGTCTTGGAAGGATTCCTGTAAACGTCACTGTTGGTAAAGAAACTGCTCGACTCAACTTATATATCGTCGAAGGTAATTTCGATTCGCTCTTCGGAAGGGAAAAGATTTCGCATTTTGTCAAGGAGATCAATTTTGCTTAGATTTTCTTGAAGTCAAAAAAAATCAACGCGCTTTCTATAGTCTCATCAAACCTCACATTGGAACAAACGAAAGAATTAGACGAAATCGTATCATGATGCAAGATATTTTCAGTAAAGAAGATGCAAAACTTGAAGGGCTGCCAGCTGAAGTGAAATTTAAATCGAATGCTAAATCTGTTTTCGTAGGGGCACGAGAAATTCTGCATACATTGCGCGATGCTTACACGAAGGATCATAAACTATCTTCTGGTCAGTGCATTAAAGTCGAGAATTCGGAATGAGCCCCTAGCACTCACGTTGTGGCAAAAAAGGACAGCCGTATAAGGATAACTGGTAACTAAAAATCCACTCTTAACCCTCAAATAATAATTGACGAGCACTCGATTCCAAAAGCAGAGCACATTTTCAATCAGATGAAAGCGGCAAAACTATTTTGCCATTTAGATCTCACGGATACTTACACCCAACTTACGGTCAGCAATGAATTTATTCATGCACTTACTTTGAAGACAATAACCCATGCTCTCACCTTGCAGTTTATGGCACAGTCAATATCTCTGCGCTCTGGCAACGGCGCATTGAAGTAGTCTTCAAAAATATAAAGAAAGCTTGCATATTTTTTGATGATATCGTCGTCTTTGGAGACAATTTCAAAGATTTGCTTCAAACCATGATCCAATTATTTGACTGCTTGAGATCAAATAGCCTTCAGCTTAATTGAAGAAAATGCATTTTCGCTGCAGATGCAATCGAATTTTTGGAACACAAACTCGATTCAAACGGAATAAATAAATCAGACAAACATATAGAAGCTATTAAAAATACAGCTACAGCTAAACCACATACGTTGGAAGCATTGCAACTTTTTTTGGGCAAAGCAACTTACTACAGTTCATCCTTACCAAATCTTGCAATAAAAGCAAGACAACTCCGAGATATGGTCAATACTGAAGACATGATATGGTCAGAAGAAGCGAACAGACTCTATAATGAACTTAAAAGAATTCTGCTGCCTCCACGAGTGCTCATCCCCTACGATCCCGCACTACCTTTACTTTCAGGCACAGATGCAAGCAAGACTGGTTTAGGTGCAGTTTTATCGCATCGCGTTCTGGATGGCAGAGAAAGACCGATAGCTTTTGCAAGCTGCACAATGAGTCAGACAGTGCAACGATACCTCGAAATCGCCAAAGAGGCGTTGGCAATAGTATAAGTAGCTCAAAAGTTTTTCTATTATCTATACGCCCGGCATTTTATTTTGATAACGGATCACAAACCATTGGCACAGATCCATCATCCAACGAACTCTCTCCTAGTTCTGTGCATTAGCCGTATGGAAAACTACGTGGATTACTTGGCTCATTTCGATTATGAGGTAGTATTTAAAATTTTGAAACAAAATGCTAATGCCGACTATTGCTCTCGTGTACCCTTAGCCAAAACTGAAGAGTCAGTCAACATACTATCTGTTAAAAAAAAAAAGAATATGAAGCTACAGACGAGTATGATAAATTCGATAATTTCGAAGTCTGTCAAACCAACCAATTGCCTATTCGTGTTGGCCGCATCGCAAAAGAAACACAAAGAGACCCTGAATTGGGCAGAATCGTCCAATGACTCAATTTAGGATGCAACTTGGCTGACTACAAATACAAACTACCAGAGTTCCATTATACTCTGGCTGCAGGATACCTGCTCTTTGAACACAGAAGGGTCGTACCAAAGACTCTACAACATGATATACTCAGAGATCTACATGCAGCGCACCTGGGTATTGTGAAAATGAAAGGCATAGCACGATCTTTTATCTATTGGCCTGGTATCGATGGAAACATTGAACGAGTTGCAAAGTCCTGTGAATCGTGTGCGAAACCTCACACGCACCGCCTAAATTTCATCATTGGGAGCACCCCAAAGCAACTTGGAAAAGATTACACGTAGACTACGCCGGCCCCACAGCTGGGTCAATGTTTTTAATCATAGTCAATGCGTATAGCAAATGGTTTGAAGATGAGGTTATGAAATCAATTACATCAACTGCTACAATAGCAACCTTGGGCAAACTGTTTGCAGCCTATGGAGTTTCGGTGACGATCCTTTCCGGTAATGGGCCGCAATTTACTTCGGACGAATTGAAAATGTTCTTATCCAATTCGGGAGTCAAATACCATAAATCATCGGTACCTTAACATCCTTCTACAAACGGCCAAGCAAAATGGTACGTTGAAACAATAAAAGACGCACTGAAAGTAATCTCAACAACACCAAGTACCTTAAGACAGAACCTAAATAAATAGCTGCAGTTTCATCGAAAAGCTCGAACGTGGCGCCCGCATCACTCTTTCTTAGTCGAAACTTACGGACACGTCTTGATCTTGTATGACTCGATAGGCTCCGCACTAAAATCACAGAGAAGCAGCAAACTCTGTTCAATCCATCGTTTCGATACCTACAAGTAGCCGGAGAAGTATACTTTATGTCAGGTAATTCGCGAATGTCCAAGTGAATCTTCGGAACGGTCATAAAACATTTGGGCGATTTTAATTATGAAATAGATTATGAAGGAAAATTTTTCGAACCTCACATCGACCAAATAATACCTCGGTTGTCAAGCATCAACCAACAATCCAAAATAATTGATTGATCGAATCGAAGAGACAATTTTTATGAAAAGGCACCATAGAATCCTAAACAATCAGTTCTAATGATTCAAAAGGTGCCTGCTGTCAACAACCCAACATCATCACCAGAAAATAAGAACGATGGGATACCAGTTCATTGATCTACAAGAATTTGACGCCAACCTGATCATCTTCAGATTACACACTAATATTATTTTGTACTTCAACGCTTTTGTATCGTGGGAGGAAATGTTACGTATAGAAAACTTTGGATTTAATTCTCGCGCCGATCGTGGTCACACCACATCACTGGTAGGTGGCGCTGGCATTGACAAAGATGTAGACATGCTCTTCTCCATATGTTCCACATGTCATCACTAGTTAACTAGACACGGTCGACACGAGTCTTAGTTCGCATCGCTACATTCTAACATGAAGCCCACGCAATCTTATAGATAATAATTTGTATCAATAACGACTCTCTTTTAAATCAACATTGTCTGTCATCATTTGCATCTTGACAAACACAACATAAAACGTTCATTTGCCAAACGATCCCTCAGCTTGTACCATTCTTTTGACCAGCGCCTTTCTCTTCTCCTTTTTGAATTTCACACACAGCCAAAGTCAAGGTAAGAAAAGCTAAATCACTCTGGGACACCATTGAAAAATTAGTTAATAAAACTAATAACTTGTACCACAAATAGCGAATTTTCCAAGCGTAACCAACAACAGCCTAGCTATATCGAAGCGTATTGATTAGGCTTCAATATTATGTTGTTTTTCATACATATGTATATCTAAAGTTTGTTATCTAGTATTGTTGTAGTTTTTGAATGATATAGTTGTCTTCGTGGCAATACGGTGATAATAATTTGGACGTTTAGCAATTCCTTAGCAGTAATATTTCGTTGTAAACTTATGGGATGTTAATTTGGTAGTTAAAAAAGTAGACAATGCGAGAAATAATTATTCTTATTATTGGTGATTTCAGCATTTGAAACACGTAATATTGCTCCACTTATCCACCTTTTATAAAAATTTATAAACTTCATACGTACTCTCAACCCTTCATTCCGATGAATAATGGAGTAAATTCTTGGAATCATAAATCTTCTCAGTTTGAAAGTATTCTTAATACATTTCATTTGGTACAATAAATTCTAAAAAAATACCATTCAAGTACCATTAAAAAGAGCTTATGTATCAATAACCTTTGGGCAAAAATGAAAAACCTCCAATTTAAAAACAAATCAACTGGAAAATTTCTCGGGTTTTATGCGAAATTTCCACTAGCTAAACTCCCTTAAGGATATCGTCTCATTCTTCAAAATACGTGGAATGGATAACGCCTGATGTTTTATAGCAGTACATTGAGCAATAAGAGAGAAAAAAAAACAGTTTTTCATCCATGCCTTATTTGAAAGAGAGCATCAGACCACTTAAAGAAAATCAACTGAAATCCTACCAGTTTTGTGCATGCTTCCTTAGCCGTGCTTGGTATGCGATAGACTTTTAAAATAAAAGGATTTTATTTCTGATTTCAATTCAATTATCCCATGCTTGGAGGACACAGCGAGGAAAGAGCTTACCCAGAAAGAAACGAACTTCACATCTAAAATACAAAGTGAAATGAATCCAGATTCAGAAGATTCGCAAGCAAAGAGTAGGAAGCTCGAAGAAGATTTATTTTTTCCGGTTGAATGGGCGTAAACAAAAGTGGTAGACATCATGCTCTAATTTAAAGGATATATATATGAAATAAACTGCAGAACATGAAACAAGAGAAATGACTTGTTTTGTCGAGGGAAACATGTAAGTGATGTGATATTTGCGGGAGAACGAGACAAAGTTACTGATGTCTGTATTTAAGTTGAATAAGTATGGATCTTAATCATGAGCGTGTAGTATGACGGGATCGCGAGGTACTACACGCATGCAAGAATCTAGACGTTTGTGAATAGAAAGCAATAAGCCAATAGGAAACCTCATTCGACCAACGGTCAGTGCTAGAGAATCTGTGAGTGGGATTGCACGCGTCTTTTGTTTACAAACGGAAACACTGTTTAAACGTTTCGTCGATCTAATTTTCTGTATGGTCAAACGTAATTATTTTAAGGTAATTATGATGACCTTATTTATGTCTTTTTGATCTTTGTTTACTAGTGTTGTTTATTTTGATATGGTATGTTGTTTGCATGAATCCGTTAAATATTTTATTGGTGAAAAGTTTTTTTGTATAAAATTAACTTTTGAGGCCAGTTGGGGTATTGGGCGTGGGGTATGATGAGGCATTGGGGCAAAACGCTGTTGTGGGTCTGGATTCACTTAAATTTCGAAATAAATAACATTGGTTTATTATTTTTTAGGCAAAATCATGGTACGTACTTACAAGAAAAAAACCAAAAGAGGAGAATTATCGACAGATACTTTGAAAACAGCTACAGATATAATGTTTTAAGCAAAGAGAGGGGATACAAAAAAGCTGCTTTCGTATACTCACTGCTTCAGACTACTTTAGGGCAATATGTTAAGAAAATGAAGGAAGGCGGTGAAGTTACAATTTTTTACCTTTAGGCCCGAAAAAAACTATATTACACCTAAGGAAGAAGACGAAATAGATGCAGATCTAAAATATATGGAACAGCGTCTTTTTGGACTAACAGCTATCGAACCCAGACGTCTAGCATATCAATTGGCAGTTAAAAATGGGAAGGGACACAATTTTAATACTGATGAAGAAATGGCAGGTGTTGATTTTTTCAAAAGTTTTTTTAAAACGTCGTCAAAATTTATTAATTCACAAACCTGAAAACACATCAGCAGCTTGAGCAATGAGATTAAACAGGGTGACCGTAAGTACATTCTATTAGTTGCTCGGAGATATTTGTGATAAGTTTGAATTGACCCCGGGCAAAATAAATAACTGCGATGTTTCTAAAATCAAGAGCAAAATATTAGCTATGAAAAGACGAAAACAAGTAGGTTTGTTATCATCTATCACAAACACAAACTAGTGGGTCCGCTATCGGACTATCACAGTATAAATATGTGTTAACGCTGCTGGAACCTACATGCCTCCACTGATGATTTTTCCGAGAGAACGAATGAAACCAAAACTTTTAGATCATGCTCCACTAGGTACTACAGCAGTTTGCAATCCCTGAGGCTGGATAACTTTAGAAATATTTTTGACATCGTCGAATGTAGAACAACAAAAGGTATCGAAGCCGAAGGTCTTCAATCTAGAGCAGTACCATGTATGCCTTCAACAGCAATTGTCACAACTGTATCTTCAACCGCCACGATAACTTCTTATACTGAAACTTTTGCAACAGAGCCTGAAGCTACAAGTACATCTTCCACTCCACCTAGAATAGAGTTAATCCCCAAATGTTCCGAACCAGTAACACCCATCCCTGAACCTGGACTAGGATTTTCTTACTCTCCCAAGTATCCCATTCGTGCAGCGTGCCGTGATCTGACATCTAGCTTCGAAAATGCATCCCCTGGTGATATTTTGCCAATTCCTTCTATTCAACGAGCTGAAAACAGGAAAGAATACTGGCGAAGAAAACAGCCATAATAACCTCAACTCCTTATGAAAATGAGCTGGAAAATTTGAAAAAGCAGGCGAAAACATCCAATACTAATGATCCTTGCTCCAAAAGGAATGCTTAAAACAAACAAATACCAAACACAAAGTCAAAACACAAAAGAACAATGATGTAAACCACAATTTTTTGACATGTCAGAACCTTGGATAGGCTGCCAGCTCTGTGGACGTTGGGCTTACAATGCTTGTACTGGCGTGGACAATGAAGATCTGGAGGAAATATACATTTGTTTGTTTTGTGAGAGTAATTAGCCTTCCCTTCTTCTTATTCTTAGCACTACAGCCCCTCCCGAGCCTTTGCCTCTTGCGAACAACTCCAACCTCAAACTGTCTCGGTCCATTGACCGCGTCCTCCAATTTCGAAATCCAAGCAGTGATGAACTGTCTTCGTTGACCGAGTCAGACCAGCGTTTTCTCGATTTCCCCACTGGTCTTCGACTTCAGTTCTCCCAACGAATACCTTTTTGTGTATCCGTTGTTCGTCCATACGATTCATGTGGCCAGCCCATCGCAGCTTTCGCAGTCTTATAATCGTTGAGACCTCCGGGTCATCAAAAATTCCATACAACTCATGGTTGCATTGAATTCAACACTGGTCCCCGTCTAGCTTCGCTCCGATTATTCGCCTCAGGACCCGTCGCTCAAAGGCGTTCAATATATTAGCGGATGCTTGGGTTAGAATCCATGTTTCACACGCATAGCATAACACAGGTCTTATCACAGATTTGTATACTTGGAGCTTTGTTTTCCTGTGTATGCAGCTGGTCTTCAAGATTGTCAATACTGAATAAAATATTTTATTGCAAGCTGTATTTTTCGGCGTATTTCGGCTCTTTCATTGCCCGTTTTCGTTATTTTGGCGCCTAAATACGCAAATTTAGTAACATTCTTGATACTGTCTTCGCCAAGTGTGATGTTTTGTGTTTTGTACTTGAGGTATTTTTCCTGGACTGCGTCATGAGCTTTGCTTTATTTTCATTGATTTGTAGCCGGACTAGTTTTGCTTCGCTGTCGAGTTTTAGGAAGATTTCTTTGGCAGTTGTTAACGACCGTGACAAAATGTTTATGTCATCTGCATAGGCTACTACTTGGCTTGACGTGAATAGTAATGTACCTCGCGTATCGACAGGTAGCTTCCGTATGACGTACTCTAAAGCCAAATTGAATAGCAATGGGACCAGCCCATCTCCCTGCTTTAGTCAGATATTTGTGTCAAAGGCATCGGTGAGTTGGTTATTGATGCGGACTTGGGAGGTTGTCGACGTCATTGTCATTTTGGTAAGACGGCCTATTTTGGCTGGGATGTCAAATCAAAGCATTACTTGGTACAGCACGCTACAATCAATACTGTCGTATGCTTGCTTAAAGTCAATGAAAATTTGGTGAACGTCTAGGTTGAACTCCCAGCACTTTTCAAGTACCTACTTGACTGTAAACAATTGGTCGATCGTAAATCATCCTACTCTAAAACCACCTTGATACTCCCCAATAATACTGTTGGCGTATGACCCGATATTATTTTCTAAGATTTTAGAAAATATTTTGTACGCCGTACAAAGTAGTGATATGTCTCCATAATTTTCGCACTGTAGCTTGTCACCTTTTTTTGTGGAATACAATTGATTGGGTCCACTCTTTCGGCATATGCCTTGTTCGCCCTTTGCTTGAATACTTTTCTGTTATCTGGTCCCCCCGATATTATTATCTTGTGTCTTCTTTAGAAACTGTCCAAAGAAAGTTCACGCGTTTTCTTTTCCTTAAGTTTAATTTGCCGTATCAGCCCTATGAAAGTCGTTTATCCTTCCTATCTCTTCTATCTCCAATATCCCGACGAACTTATTTAGACCAATGTTTTTTTGTATAAACTCTGCTTCCATCAAGTCCCGTTAAATGTTTTTTCTGAGCTGCGGTTCCGACAAACATTTCGTTCATCTCGGATGAATTCTTATTTCGTTATCCCATATGCTAGAACTGATTTATATTTGCATTCGCCAATTTTAAGAATCGTACGAAATCATAATAATCTCGAGCTTGGTCCTTTCCTCTCTTCTTACATATCATTTAAGAAAAAACTAAGAGACTTACTAATATTTTTTTTTCTTTAAAAGCCGTCGGGCCTTGCTTGGTTGTGTGAGCAGACGCGTTTTGACTACTTTGAGTCATCTTCAGTGTCGACTTACTAATAGTTTAGCTTTCAACTATCGACATTTGATTATTCTTTTTCATTTAAATATTGTTGTATTTATTTTTTGCGTTCCATTTAGTTATTGGATTATACAGTCTGTAAAATGGAATAAATAAATAAATATGTTCTTGTTACCAATGTGCTGGATGTCTTTGTGAATAGCTTTATGAACACTGCTGCCCCCATAGTTGATGAGCTCCACTGGAATTTTATCGATGCCCGGCGCTTTATTATTCTTTTGGGCTTTGACGATGGAACACACTTCATCCAGAGTAAGTGGGGCCAACGGAAGCTCTCCGCAAACATCTGCAGACTCTGATGTTCTGGAGCTGTGTGGAGGATTAAGGAGAATCTTGAAATATGATGCCCATCTTTCCTTAAGCTTAGTGTCATCAGCGATGATATTTCCGATGTCATATGTGATTGTATTGGTTGGTCTATATCAAAGCCATATAAAGTAATATACGAGAAATATACTTATTATCATTCATACTTGAGTGAACGTTTTTTATTACGTGCTTGTACACCCCTTCCTCTCCCATACAAATTCAAATCAACCTGCTTTTTACGCCGCTAGAGCATCCACACTCAAGTGGCTCTCTGGTTACTCTCACAAAAATTCTTCGCCTCTTACACTTTGACCCCGAATTGTCAACGAAAATTCAAACATATGATTTCTGAACATTCAACAGATAACGGGAAATATCTTGTTAGGCTAAATTTGAAATTGTATACAGAAAATTTTTTTAAGATGAATCGTGTTAAATGTAGTGTAAAGGCGTTGCGAAAAGGATAATAAATTAAACCGAAAAGTTTACCAAGTGATCGCGAGTGTCTGGGAGGAAAAATGTAGTGATATATACGGGTTTGTAAAACCAGACATCAGAAGCATGCCAGGGACGTATCCTTTGTAGGGTAAGTCATGTTGAGTCTTTTATTTCGTTAAAGTTAGTGTACCCGCTTGGGAAATTGATTTAGTTCAAGTTGCGCAATTTGGTGGGAAACGTCACGCTGAACTCATTTGAAATTTGAATCAACAGCTGATGACATGTCATCTTCACGTTAGATAATGAAGTACTTCAACTCTTGCGATGTATTTCGCATCCATTTTCTCTGACATCGATGGCCTTTATACTCCAAAGAGGTTTCAGTCTATAGTGTTGTAGCTTGATTTATCAAATATTGTACCTATAAATGTTTGTTACAGAGTCGTTAATCGTTAGAAACTAATCTTTTGTGTTCAGCATACAATCCTGCTTATGCACAGCGGCAAAATCAAGTACCCTGGTCAATACTCTATGCATGTTTCCTTCCAGGGTAGTCCCAAAAGTACCCGACCTGACATGAATACAGATAGTTTTAAAAAAAGAATTGCTGCGATTGACAACACCACCTTTCAACAACTTAATGTGAAAGATTCATAGCGGTACGTTTATTATGATTTTTTTACAGACATTCAACGTGAATGCTCTCAGTGTATTTGTAAATATGGAAAAAATCGGGCATCATTATGGACACAATACTTTCATTTGAAAGGACTAAGTCCAACCGATATCAAAGCCGAGTTGAACTCTACTCTGGGGAAGGCTGCTCCTTCGTTTACAATGGTCAAATATTGGGTAGCTGAGTTTAAGCGAGGTCGTACGAGTTGCCAATATGAACACCGCAGTGGTCGACCAAGTAAGGTCACTACGTCAGAAAATCCAGAAAATGGTATCGGATGACCGTCGACTAAAAGTGCGCGAGATAGTAGACATGGCAGGCATTTCAAAAAGTGCCGTGCATCGCATTTTGACATGACAAAGCTGTGGGCAAGATGGATGCCCCATTTGCTTACACAAACAGCAACATGAGGATGTTTCCATCGAGTGTTTGACAATTTTTATCAGCAATAAAGACGAGTTTTCGCGTCGATTCTTAGCCATGAACAAAACGTGGGTCCATCATTTTACACCTGAGATCAAGGAGCAGTCAAAGCAGTGGACTGAAAAGGGAGAACCAGCTCCAAAAAAGCAAAGACAGTTCAGTCAGCTGGCTTGGTCATGGCATCCGTTTTCTGCGATGCACGTGGAATAATATTTATTGATTATCTCGAAAAAGGAAAAAAATCAACGGCGCATATTATGTAGCCATGTTGCAGCGTTTGGGTGATGAAGTCAAGAAAAAACGGCCCAATCTGACAAAAAGGAAGTGTTGTTTCATCACGACAACGCACCAGTCCACACGTGCGTCATTGCGATGGCTAAAATCAATGAGTTGAAGTTCGATTTGCTTCCTCTCGCACCTTATTCACCAGATCTGACTTCCTCGGATAATTTCTTTTTCACAATTTGAAAAAAATGGCTCGGCGGCAAAAGATTTGCCAACAATGAAGAGGTAGAGTCTGCGGTTAATAGCTTTTTTGAGGAGCTTGACGGTTCCTACTATAAAGCGGGTATCGAAGCTATTGAACATCATTGGAAAAGTGTATCGAGCTGAAAGGAGAATATGTTGAAAAATAAAAAACATTTTCAAAATTTTTTTAACTGTTTTCGAAACGCTCTGTGGGATGCAAACACACCAATTTAAATTTCACTTTCAAAACTCACACTGGGCGGCATACTTGACGAAGCGACGAATTGTGAGTCCAAATTGCACGAGCCTTGTACGACGAAGAAAAAGTGATGTAGAGAGTATTGGGGAATGGAGTTACTTAAAAATATAACAAATCAAATACATATAAAAAAAATCTCAGAAAGGCAAATTTCTCATAGGTACCCTTATTTTTAAAAGCAAATAATCATTTTAGTGGCCACGCTTTTGAAAGCAAGCACTGTTCAAGGAGAAGTTGTAGTAGCAGGAGAGTCCTCTTATCAGAAGGGTTTGGTAGAATAATTAGTAAATCAAATGAGGTCACCTGAATATCAAAACTTGACTTAAGCGTATGTATATTCCATGGGTTGATCTCAGAAAAACGTATTTCAATTTGCCGCCATTTTATTTTCAGCCTGTTGACCTAAATGTTTGAGTAGTCATGATAATATATCGGTCTTTTAAAACATTTCTAAAATTTTCATCAAAATCCTTACACATCTGTAGCGTTTGAGTCCTTTGCGAACGTGTATTTACACAGTATCACGTGTAATTGTTGTTTCAATTGATAAATTCCAATCGTCTATAACTTAGCTGTTTACGGCTTGATTTTTAGGAAACTTGAAGAGAGCGATTTCCAAAGGAAATTACAAATACAAATTTTTAGCAAATTTAAGGGTTATTCTTTGATTTTATGGATGCAAACGTAAAATTCGTAAAATGTATCGAATTTTAATTTCTAAGGTATTTGTTGGCCTTGTACTCGGAAAGGTCTACTTTCGTGATTTTTTGCGAGGGGGCAGGACACAAATTTTTCGTACATTTCCCGTCACTCTCTACTTCTTCTTGCAGAGCGTCTTGTTTGCGACCTGTTTTGAAAAGTTCTCACCAAAACTTTTTATTTGACACCCATATTGGCTACCGTTGGCAAAAAAATATGTTTAAGAGTTTGTATAGGGAGACCCCTCTTAAACACCGTAAAATATTTTTTTCTCAGGGGTACCACTTTTGACCTACGTAGGAAGTTTCATCACTCTAGTTATTTGGTTCGCAAGAAAACTTGTTCTGACGCACGGGTAGACGGAAGGACAGACGGACAGGTTTCAATTTTAGTGGGGCGTTCCTCCGAAAATTGTCTGTTGTATAAATACTTCCAAGTTAAGCCATTTCTCCAGTTAGTAGGTATAGAATGCCGGTTCAGGCTCACTTTTTCTATGCAAACTTCAAATGTTGTCGAGGGTGAGTGTCTCGGGTATGTAGGTGCATGTATAAGGGTGGAATAGGTAGGTGTCTGAGATAAGAAGGTGTGTGTCCGGGATATGTGTGGATGTCTTGGATGGTTGCGGTGAGGGGGTGGATCTAGGGTAAGGGGATATGTGTATCGGATTAGTGTAGATGTGGGCCTTAGGCATGTGGAAATGTGTATAAGACTGGTATAGTTGGGTGCCTGGGATAAGAAGGTATGAGCCCGGAATAGGTGTGGATCTCTTGTGCGGTTGCCGGGGAGTGTGTGTCTCTAGGGTATGTGGATAGGTGTATCAGATTAGTGTAGGTGCGAGCTAGATGGCGCTCTGGGCGGTTGTTCGCAGGGCTTGAGATCCTTTAGTGTGTGACTTATTGAAGGCGTTTGGCTCGAGCGATTTACTGGGTCACGATAGGCGGGCTGGATTTTTTTATGATGCGAGTGGCTGCGTGGCGACGGCGGGAGTGGCTGCGTGGGTGACTACGTTATTGACGGGTGATGGGCCTGCTCGTCAGCGAGTGCTCTAAGGCATGGGAATTTGCTTCGTGGGTGCTTGTTTAAGGAGCGCATTGCTCATCGATTGGATTGGCGAGTAAACGTCATGCGTGTCGATTGTTCGAAGATGTAATTTGAGGTGTAGTTTTTATGGCGTGAATGGTTGCATGGTGACGGAGGGCGCTGCTGTAGATGGGTAACTTTGTATTATGGATGGGCGATGGGTTTGCCTTACGACGGGTATTCTAAAGCGTTACAATTTGATCCATGGGTGCTTGCTTAAGGTGCGCGTTGCTCTTCGATGGGCGTCTGTGGATAAGGCGTGTGGAAATCACCGATTTGCTTGATCACGTTAGGCGTGCTGGACGTTTTTCATGGTGCGAGTGGTTGCGTGGCGACGGAGGGCGCTGCTGTAGATGGATAACTTTGTATTATGGATGGACGATGGGTTTGCCTTTCGACGGGTATTCTAAGGCGTTACAATTTGCTTCATGGGTGCTTGGTTAAGGAGCGCGTTGCTCATCGATTGGTGTCTTTGGCTAAGGATCAACGGCTGCGTGTGGAAATGACCGATTCGCTTGATCATGCTAGGCGTGCCGGAAGTTTTTATGACTCGGTCAGTTGCATGGTGATGGAGGGCGCTGCTATAGCCGGGTGGCTTTGCATTATGGATGGGTGACGGGCTTGCCTTTCGACGGGTGTTCTAAGGCGTGAGAATTTCCTTCATGGGTGCTTGCTTAAGGTACGTTTTGCTCCTCGTTTGATGTCTGTGGTTAAAGATGTATGGTATTGTAGATGTGATGCGCGTCGCTTGTTGGAGGAAGTAATCTGAGGTGTATGTTTCCACCGAGCCGTAGAAATTTGTCTCGTGAGCGTTTGATTAAGTTTCCGCGTTTCTCATCAAAGGATGCCTGTCTTTAAGTATGGACGGCCTTGTCGGCGATTCGGAATGATTTGCGTCGCTTTTTGGAGGATCGTGATTGGGGTGTAGATTTGTTCGGCGGTGAATGCTGTAAGGCATGGAAATTGTCCTTGGGGATGCGTGGCATGTGCAAGTGAGTGTGCTTGCTAAGTGTAGTGTTTCGTTCGCATAGACTTCTCTGTTGGCGGGAGTTTTAGGGCATCGGAATCTACAGCGTGGAAGAGGAGTGGCGTGGCAAACACTGCATTGCAATATGGTTTTGCTTGATGGAGGCGGATTTTTTGTTGTTTTGGTCGTGGGCAGCGGGTAACGTGATGCGCGGCATTGAGACGTGTTTTCATAAATGTCCATTCAAAGATGCGCCTGTTATAGTTTGCTGATTATTATTTACATTGATCGTTTTCAGTTTCTTTTTGCTTGGATACGTCGTTTCTTTGTTTTGTGACTCATTGCTATTGTATATTATTGCTTTTATCGGTTTCATTGTAATAGTACTTTAAGAATCGTCTTCAATGTATTTTGTTCGGTTTGACTACTATGTTGATTGTTCAAATCTATGGATGCAGGGAAAGAGATCTTAATGTTTGTTGTAATAGCCCAGTCATATTAGGGCTTTCACCTCGGGATGAAAGATAATAAGCTGCAAATTGGTATGAACCTTTGTTTTGTCATTCTAAATGTTGTCTCAAAAGTCAAAATCGTTATCGTGTTCGCGTCTCAAGATATTCAAGGTCAAAGGTCACAAAAATCGGTTTTTCGCGAATATCTGGCTTCCTATCGGTTAAATGAGATTTGCATTTATTATAAAAGTTGTAGGCTATAAAATTCCCTACAACTTTTGTTTAAACTTTTTTTTCATACGACCAACCGTTTTGAAGGTAGAGCGCGAAGAGTGCACATCGTACAGTCATATACGGCCTAATGCAAGGTCAAGCGTGAGTTATGGTTATCAGTACGTTATAAAGTCAATTATTTACTTGGAAATTATAATTATTAAACAATGCCTATTATTTATGTACTAACTATTAATTATTTATATTTAATTAAAGTAAGTAACTTGATTATTTATATATAATTATTCATATTTAACTATTTAAGTATAAAATATTATTAATTCTGGATTATATATTTTAGTTTTATTTTAAGTTAAAATGATAGTAAGAGTATATATTTTACACATATTTTTATTTATTATTAAATACGGCATAATATACATTTATCAAAATGTGAGTTCAAATATCAAAAGTATCTTTGTTGATTTTAATTGTAATGAAATTGGAAATGGAAGCTAATTATCTTCTTCTTGTTCGTCGTCTTCTTCTTCTTGTCGCTCAAAAATGTTCGATTCATTGTCATCATCCTCATTATCTGTCATGTTCATCTCCAAACCTTCCAGAATATCGGGATCATATGTATTTTCTTCATCGGGATTACTTGGATACAGTGAAGCGTTGAGGCAAGCTTGTCCGTTGCACTGGCCGCAAGCTAAAGAACATTGTAGCCCTGATTTTCTGCATCCACAGCGGGAACCACAACCATTTTTGTAATTGCAAAATATTACGTTTAGTAGTTCGGCTGGTGCTGGAGGTAATAACGTTCGTATGGGCTCCAGGATTTCATTTTCAAGCATCCAGCCCCATTCTTTAGGTTCTAAGTCCTTCCCTAACCACGTTTGAATCTGGTAGTAGACACGTTTTATGTGTTGATGAGCTGCTACACTTGTTGGTGGAAGTGTTGACAGTTGTACAGGTTTATTTAGTTTTGTAAATTTGATGAATTGCGTGTAGCGGAAATGATCAATGTTGTCCTCAGATTTTGGAGCATTATATAATGCCAACAAGATGCGCACTCCATTTTCTAATAATGTTTGTTTTGGGCAGTTTTCTTGTTGAAATACTTCCACCAGTTTATCTAAATCAGGAATTTTTTCCAATGCTCTAGTAACAGTTTTTTTTCCTTTTTTAAATAGCGCAGAAGTCGTGTCACAGCCACTGAATGCGTGTAAAAATAAAATGTGCTTTTTAGTACGAGGATATTGGTCAAAACTTTTAGTAGAATATATTTGTGTTTTGACATTGCCTTTGCCAACTTTTTTCAAAAAAATTTCCTGATGATGTGACTGAGTACGTCCAATTAAAATAACGAGCAAATCGATATCTTCTCCTATGATGACAGCAGTCTTTTGATGTTCTGATAAGGCAATAGCTGTGTCAATGATGAGTTAAATATGAATAATTATATATAAATAATCAAGTTACTTACTTTAATTAAATATAAATAATTAATAGTTAGTACATAAATAATAGGCATTGTTTAATAATTATAATTTCCAAGTAAATAATTGACTTTATAACGTACTGATAACCATAACTCACGCTTGACCTTGCATTAGGCCGTATATGACTGTACGATGTGCACTCTTCGCGCTCTACCTTCAAAACGGTTGGTCGTATGAAAAAAAAAGTTTAAACAAAAGTTGTAGGGAATTTTATAGCCTACAACTTTTATAATAAATGCAAATCTCATTTAACCGATAGGAAGCCAGATATTCGCGAAAAACCGATTTTTGTGACCTTTGACCTTGAATATCTTGAGACGCGAACACGATAACGATTGTGACTTTTGAGACAACATTTAGAATGACAAAACAAAGGTTCATACCAATTTGCAGCTTATTATCTTTCATTCCGAGGTTGACCCCTATTTTTACCTAATATGACTGGGCTATGAGGCGTTCTTGATATTTAGTATAGTATTAAATTTTAGTTTGCTTATAGCAGCATTTTGTTTGTCTGCATCATCATCACTTATTTCTTAAAGCAGTTTCTATACTTCATTCTCTGATTTTACTATTATGTAGAAGTATGGCATTACATTCATTTTTTTCTTTACTATAGGATGCTCATTGGTTTTGTTCAAAAATTCTAATAATTTCTTCCAAGACGGGTTATTTTTTCAAATTAATGATCTTGTAGTGCATGAGATGGTGATAATTTTGTTCGTACATCATATGATTTGTGATGACCCATCATCATGCATTATGACGCGTCATAACGCATGATGACCGGTCATTGATGCCTGCGTGGCAATGAGGTAGGCTGGGTAGAAGGTTATTCTGCATCTCTGCGAAGATCATCATGCATGTATGCCACGGGGCAGGCTGGGTAGAAGCCCTGTAAGACCCTTCACCACCTTCTGTTCACCAATCAACTCGAGTTGTAGGTGTGAAAGAGAAGGCTACCTTGAGTTCGTCAGGCAATTGGGTTGGCAGGTGCGAAAGAGAAAACATATTGGTGTGAAGTTGACCAAAGTTCAACTGCTGAACAGGCAACTCATGATCGTATCAGACGGCTCAACTGATCGGTGATTGTGGATAACCCTCTTTGCATGATAAAGAGACCAGTCGATCATATGATACTAATACACAGACATTTGATAGCTATTATAATGTACATATGTAGACACATTTGTCCATGATATTTAATCATTTCACAGGTTGTGAGTAATGATGCAGCCTCAAGTCTTCCAAACCATTCAAACATCTTCTGAAAATGGATCAATGACAGATTTTTAGTCAGTTGGAGGTATCAAAATTTTACTCAATTGTTCAATGATAGGGAAAAAATCGTTCCAGTCATAGCATATCCCGGATAATCCAAAAGGCTTGATCATACATGAGAACGCCAAGATGATTCAATATACTTAATAAGTTCCACTATAAACCCTTAATACATCGACTAAGCAACAGGCTGAACTAATTCATGTTAAGGCCCTAGCAATGGTTTGCATGAAGTAGAGATTTATTCAACAAGTTTGTGCTTTACAAAATGATTCAAATGGCTGATCCATGGGATCATATGATTTTTGGGCATATTGGATGAGTTCATAAGTGTAGCAATATAATTTCAATGCAATGGAACATTATAGTGGGCAATAAGGGTCCCATAGGCCGCAAATCCTATGAAGACATGAAAACCTAGAGAACTGAAATCGAATTGCTGTAGAAAGAGGATCCTATAAATTAGATAGACAGAGGTCAAGAGAACAACTGACGCAGATAAAAAAGAATGGTGACTTGACTCATTCTTATGAAGAATGCATCAGTGTGAAATAAGATCAATTAACTCTCGAGCAAATAACAATGGCTTGCTCCTAATCAAGATTTGTTCACCAGAAGAGCAACATAGACGTGAAGATTCTTGTCTGACCCATGTATGCCTACGAATAACTTGGAAGATGATCAACATGCAGTCTTGGTAACCAATAGGCCTAACGTAAATCGTGATGAGCATAAGACATTTAAAGTAAATGTAAAAAAAGCTGACTGCAACTGTATGGAAAGTAAGAATTTTTTTATGGGTAGATAATTACCAGCAATCAAATGAATTTACCGAAAGGCAGATAGCATGTAAGGTCAAACGCTCAACTTATTAACTAAAGATAGCTATACAGACAGCTAAAGAGATAGCATATCAACTAAGCAGACAGGGCATCAGCTAAAAAGAAAGCTACATAGACCACTTACCAGCTAAATAGATGGGTTTATCAGCTAAACGGTTAGCTCAGCAGACAGCATAACAACTAAACAGACAGGGCATCAGCTAAATAGACAGCTGCATAGACAGCATTATACATAAAATAGACAGCTCATCAGTAAAAGTGACAGCTAAATAGACAGCTCAAGAGGATAGCATATCAGCTAAACAGACAGGGAATCGGCTTCAAAGACAGCATTACACATAAGATAGACAGCTCATCAGCAAAAGTGACAGCTAAATAGATAGTTTAACAGATAAAAAGACAGCTAATTAGCCTAGAAGCAATCTATTGTAGCCCAGCAGTACTCCTTAAAAATTCTAAAGAAAATACGGAGCAAAGTGTCATTTCCTGTTACTGACTCCTACTCCTGTTAGCTTGGTGGTTCAAGTCTAAACTCTTTAGCACTTTCTTATCTTTCAATTTAAATCATGAGAGTAAGCAACATTACAGCATTCAAGGGCTAAACATATTCACTTATGCAATAGAATTATCAACACATATTGAACTTGACTCCCCCTCCATCCATAAATTCAGAGAAGTGAATATATATGCTGGTGTAATAAATATACATCATTAGTTTAACTACTAGAAGCAGTCATTAAAAATGATCGGAGCAGGTCCAGTGAATTCGTCAGTTAGTCAGAAGCATGGAAAGACCACCCACACTGATAAGGCTCCTTCAGCCAGAAAAGTGAACAAGAAAGAGAAGAAACTAAGAAAGAATCGAGAAAAACAGCGAATCTATGAGAAAAACCTCTTGCTGAACTATACATACTATCTTGATGAAGGTTTCCACAAAAGCAAAGTAATACTTGGATTTGACCCGCTGACCTTTCAAGCAAAAATAATTTTCCGATGCAGTGGACAAAATCAGTTGGAGTTAGATAACAGTCAATGGACTTCACTTCGCCAATACCTCATTGATCTCAAGGATAGAGTAGATGAATTCCCTGCAAATCAGCTTGGACTTCTTGAACTCTTCTACATTCCTATTGGAGGCGAGAGACTAATACTTAAACATCCCGAGCTCTTCACGCTTTTCATCTTTATGGATTTTTTCAACATTGTCATGCAATACAACAATTTGCTTACCGATTGTGTGAAGGAATACTATGACCAATATTGTGCAAGATGCAGAGAAAAAGGCGTACTTAAACTGGATATCAACGACTTCTTCACTCCAACTCAAACATCATTTGTAAACATAAACTATTCTAGACTTTTTTATGAAATACCGGTACTTTGTAATGATTTAATCTTCCATGTGATGAAATAAAATACTAAAAACCCTATAAACAATGTTTTACTTCACTAAAAGGAATTATTAATTAGGAAATTGTGCATGGAGACTTGGTAAAAACAACATACTATTGTGAAAGGCTTGGTAACCAAGTATCATCTCTTTAGTCTATAAAATACTGAAGTTTAATATTGAGAAACAGACCCTCATCTTAGCTGCACTGTACAAACTAGGACATGAATGTATGTTAACTTAAAGGCAGCACGTCGTTTTTTCTATCACTAGACTACATATAATTCTACGGATTATTATGAGGTTTTTAAAATTCAGCAAACCAACGTAAACGACGTCAAGAAAACTAGGAAAACAGACGTCAATACACTTTCACCGCGATAAGATCTATTACAATGGTTATCCTATACTTCATGGAAGTGTACCGTGATATTTTTCCTGAACACCGAATACGAATCGAGAATTATATGCTTAAATATGGTAATATGGGCGAGAAAGTATCTAATAAACATGGAATACACTACCAAATATGTGAATGGTCCAACTCTAATACGACATCAGGCACTGATACATGCATTTGTCATTCATATGATCAAGAGACAAGAAATATTTTTACACTCATAAAACAGTACATACTCCTCCAGTCTCGAATACATATGACAAAGTAATAATTCATAGCACCGGGTATTATAACAGTCCAAACAAAACTATAACCAACTAGTGGTCAGTGCTATTAGAATGATATATTGTCATGTATTCTCAAATCGTTGTAACATTTTCTTTATTATTTTAATAAAGTACATTTTACTAAACAATCAAGCTACCTTAATTATTAAAACTTCCTCGCATTTCCAAGAGGTTATCGACCCAGTGCACCTATATTAATTTTTGTGTCTTGATTAATTTTACGGTTTTTATAAGTGTTTATTGTGTTCGCACGTTTTTCGGTAATGTAACGGTTGTGATAAGTTTTCGTTGAAATGCCTGAAAGTAATTCAATATCTACTTTGTGCTTGGAATTGCTATACAAAGATAATTTTTATACTTGGAGCGTGCAAGTAGAGGCGCTGTTAACGAACAACGATTTATGGGAATATGTTAATGGGAGTGCTGAACAACCCAGTGAATTGGATATGGCCGGACTGGAAAAATGGCGGAATAAGAACAGTAAAGCTAAAGCTAATTTTATATTGTCCATTCGTCCTTCAGGATTGAAGCAAATTCGTGGATGCGAAACTTCAAGCGATATTTGGCTCAAGCTGGAGTCAATTTATGCGCCTAAAGGGCCCGCGCGAAAGGCAAAACTTTTGAAGCAGCTTATGCTTCAACGCTTAGAAGAAGGTAGTGACGTGAAAGACCATCTTGGAAAATTCTTTGCTGTCGTGAATAAATTAGAAAATATGAACGTGCAGATCAATGGTGATTTATTGGCGATTATGCTGTTGTATGGTCTTCCTTCCTCATATGAGAACTTCAGGTGCACGATTTAGTCTCGGGATGAGCTACCAGCGGCGGAGACACTGAAGATAAAAATTATGGAGGAGAGTGAAGCTAGGAAGCAAACTCCTGGAAACGTTGTCACGGTTGTGGCTGCCGGGAATCGCGCAAATTCGCGCCAAAACCACGCAAAGAAAGGAAAGAAGAAAGCGACAACGGGATATAGCGGAATAAAGTGCTATAAATGTGGTACAGTTGGACATAACGTGAACATTTGCCCGAAAAAGTCCGAAAGTGTCCGGAAAAATAAATCAACAAATAGTATTGATCATTCTTATGCGGTGAATCATACAGTGATTCCAAATATAAACAAGGATGTTTACAGTGCGAAGACCGAGATGGCAAATCGTGCCTGTTTACTGGACAACGGTTGTGCTACGCACCTGTGTGGTGATAAAGGACGGTTTAAGTCGTTGTGTGCGTCAAATGGTGAAAAACTAAATTTAGCCTGTCAAGCGTTGGCAGCAGTTAAAGGAAAAAGCATTTTGCATGTGTCAGTGTCAAGTGACCTGGCGATAAATTAATTGAGTTTAAAGATACGATAAGGAAATGAGGTAGTTTTTTGAAGAAACGACGCGTATATATGTGATGGGTGCGGTAATTTGTCGGTTATCGTGAATCGGCGTGGCGATTTATATTACGTTCGGGAAAATAACAATTGTGCCGAAGCAGTCATCCAGTCCAATTGCTCCGAACTGTTGAAGTGGCATGAGAAACTGGGTCATTTAAACGGTAAAGACTTAGTTAAGCTTGTAAATGACGAAAAAATTCCTGCGGTTAATGTGAAAAACATTGAGTGTAATTTGCGCTATGCAATATGTTTAAAGGGAAAAATGACTGCGCTACCATTTCACAAGGATCGAGAACCTCGTTCAGAAATTTTAAAAAGTGTGCTCTCTGACGTAGTGGGTCCGTTTCGAACTGAATCGAACGAGCGGACAAGATATTTCGTGACTTTAACGACGATAGCACGAGATGAATTGAAGTTTATTTTCTGCGCGAAAAGAGCGTTGTATTCGATGCGTTTAAATTGTATCAACAGTTAGTGGAAAAGCAGACTGGCAAGAATATAAAATGTTTGCAGTCTGACAACGGTCGCAAATATTGCAATGTTGCGTTTGACAATTATTTGGCAAGTCAAGGAGTCGAATATCGATTGACTACTGTGCATACTCCACAGCATAATGGAGTGGCCGAGCGAATGAACCGCACATTATTAGAAATGGCGAGATGCTTGTTATTGTAGTCTGGATTAGAAGCATCATTTTGATCGCAAGCCGTTGCCACAGTATGTCATTTGCGCAGCAGGTGTCCCACGCGTACATTAAAAGGTGGCATTTCTTATGAGATGTGGACGGGAAATAAATTAAAAATGAATTATCTCTGAATATTTGGATCGAAAGTTATTGTGCCTGATAAAAATCCGACGATAAATTAGTGCGCATATCGATGGAAGGCATGTTTGTAAGTTATCCGAGAGATCACAAAGGATATCGGATCTAGATATCAAGTATGATCATGGGTTTCGTACGCGTACAAAACACATTGACATTAAGCATCACTTTGTGCGCGAAGCAATAAATGCTGTGTGCTAGTGTTAACGTATGTGCCAACCGATCAGATGATCACGGATATACTGACAAAACTGAATAATTTAAGTCTCAAAAATTGCTTAGAGGGGATAGTTCTAAGTGTATGTAAGTGATGTGCGCATTGGGAGGGCATGTTGGAAATATACACGTTTATTTCCGCGTAGCAATACGCACTTGTGTGTGTATGTGATTAGAGACACTTACAAATATTGTTATGATGTCCACATGGGAATGAAATTGTATCGGCGTAGCAACCTCTATACTTTTTGACACTAGTCAGTGGAGTTAACAATCTTTTTAGAAGAAGATCCGTCGTGCCATATATAGACTAATTATATATTGTCACGTATTTTCAAATCGTTGTAACATTTCCTATATTATTTTAATAAAGTTCATTTTACTACACAATCAAGATACCTTCTTCTTCTTCTTCTTAGCACTACAGCCCCTTTCGGACCTTCGCTTCATGCAGATAGCGCCTCCAACTGTCTCGGTCCGTTGACCGCGTCATCCGATTCCGAAATCCAAGCAGCGATGAACTGTCTTCGTCGACCGAGTCAGACCAGTGTTTCCTCGGTTTCCCCACTGGCCGTTGGCCTTCAGTTCTCCCAACGAATACCTTCTTGGGTATCCGTTGTTCGTTCATACGATTCATGTGTCCAGCGCATTGCAGCTTCCGCAGTCTTACAATCCTTGAGACCTCTGGTTCGTCAACAATTTCATACAGCTCATGGTTGTATCGAATTCGCCATTGGTCCCCATCTAGCTTCGCTTCGATTATTCGCCTTAGGACCCGTCGCTCAAAGGCGTTCAATATATTTGCGGATGCTTGGGTTAGGGTCCATGTTTCACACCCATAGCACAACACAGGTCTTATCACAGATTTGTATACTTGGAGCATTGTTTTTCTGTGTATGCAGCTGGTCTTCAAGATCGTCAATACTGAATAAAATATTTTATTTGCGAGCTGTATTATTCGGCGTATTTCATCTCTTTCATTGCCCGTTTTCATTATTTTAGCGCCTAAACACACCAATTCGCTAAAATTTTCGATACTGTATTCTTCAAGTGTGATATTTTGTGTGTTTGGGGTATTTTTTCTGGACTGCGTCATAAGCTTTGTTTTATTTTCGTTGATTTGTAGCCCTACTAGTTTTGCTTCGCTGTCGAGTTTCAGGAAGAGTTCTTTGGCAGTTGTTAGTGACCGTGACAGAATGTTGATGTCATCCGCATAGGCCACTACTTGTCTCGACTTGAATAGTAATGTACCTCGCGCATCGACAGGTAGCTTCCGTATGACCTACTCCAGAGCCAAATTGAATAACAATGGGGCCAGCCGTCTCCCTGCTTTAGTCCGATATTTGTGTCAAAGGCATCGGTGAGTTGGTTATTGATGCGGACTTGGGAGGTTGTCGACGTCATTGTCATTTTGGTAAGACGGACTAATTTGGCTGGGATGCCGAAACCAAGCATTATTTGGTACAGTGCGTTACGATCAATACTGTCGTATGCTTGCTTGAAGTCAACGAAAATTTGGCGTACGTCTATGTTGAATTCCCAGCATTTTTCAAGAACCTACTTGACTGTGAACAATTGGTCTGTTGTTGATCTACCTGCCCTAAAACCACCTTGATACTCCCCAATAATACTGTTGGCGTATGATCCGATTTTATTTTCTAAGATCTTAGAAAACATTTTATACGCCGTACAAAGTAGTGATATGCCTCTATAATTTTCGCACTGTAGCTTGTCACCTTTTTTGTGGATAGGGTTTATAATTGATTGGCTCCACTCTTTCGGCATATGTTCTTGTTGCTAAATGTACTGGATGACTTTGTGAATAGCTTGGTGAACACTACTGCCACCAAATTGGATGAGCTCCACTGGAATCTCATCAATGCCCGGCGCTTTATTATTCTTTTGGGCTTTGATGATGGAACAAACTTCATCCAGAGTTGGTGGGGCCAATGGAAACTCTCCGCTGACATCTATAGGCTCCGATGTTCTGGAGCTGTGCCGCTGTCATCACGACAGAGCGTGGTTTTGGGCTGATAACCACGTTTCAGGCTTTTTATTACTTTGCATGATTGTCTTGTGTTATTGCTCGCTGAACTTACATCTATACTTCTCAATTGGTCATCATAGTATTTTCTTTTCTTAATCCTAATTATCTTATTCGCTACTCTTCTGAGATTTTCATAGTGTTCTCTCTTCGTCCTGGTTTTCCTACCTACGTATTCTTTGTACGCCTGATTCTTTTTATCTAACGCACTCTGGCACTCATCATCAAACCAATCATTCCTCTTGCGCCGGGCTTGATGTCGGATTGTCTGTTCTGCCCAGTTCTGATAGCCGCTTTCACTTCCATCCAGAGCTCGTTGCTCGTCTTAAACGATGCATCTGATAAGATGGGAGCCAGCTGGTTGTCGAGGGTCTCCGTGAAATTTTCGGCCATAGACGGCGTTTGGAGCCTTTCGATGTCAAATTTTTGGAGGGGGCTGGTCTTCGCTGAATATGCCTTTGACATACGACATCGATAGTTTAATTTGATCAAGTAATGATCTGAATTACAATCGGCTCCTCGGTATGTACGGACGTCAAGTATGCTCGAGGCCCAACGTTGTTGGATCAGAATATGATCGATCTGGTTTTGTGTGTTGCCATCTGGTGATACCCAGGAAATTTTATAAATGCGTCGATGTGGGAAGCAAGTCGAACGTATGACCAGATTTCTGCTACATGCAAAGTCAATCAGGTGCTCGCCGTTGTCATTTGTTTCATCGTGGAGGCTATATCGTCCAGTTGTTCCCCGATGAGATAGCTCTATGCCAACCTTAGCGTTGAAATCACCCTGAATAATTTTTATGTCGTTTGTGGGCAATGAGTCGACCAGTCTTTCTAGGTGATTGTAAAACGATTCCTTCGTTCCTTCGTCTTTTTCTTCGGTCAGGGCGTGAACATTAATCAGCCCGATTTTGAAGAATTTCGCTTTTATACGGATCGCTCACAACCGTTCATTGACTGCCTTAAAATCAATAACGTGCGATTTGAACTCCCTATTTACAATGAAGGCCACTCCAAATTCTCGTTTTCCAGTAGGCTTCCCACTTTTAAATATTGTATGCGATCTCAAGTCTTGAATTTCGTTTCCAGTCCAATTCGTTTCCTGGACTGCCAGTATTTTTAATTGATATTGACTGGCCTGTTGTAATAGGTCCTTGAAAGCGCCAGGGTAATTGAGTGATCTGACATTCCAGGATACAATGCCATAGTCCTTTTTTCGTTTACGAGGTCGTTGCCGTAAGTCCAATCCATTCCGAGGCCTATCTGCAGGTTTCGAAACAATTAAAGGTTTTCCAGGGACGGGGAGTTAGCCCGTCGCCCAACCTCCATTCCGGCGGCATGGTTATTAAATCGGTTCCGTTATCAGGCACGGACGATTCGTCTTCACCCTCTTACGTCCTCACAAAGGAGGTGTAAGTAGGATTTAGTAGCAGAGCTGTAGATGTATTAACAGTTATGAGCATTTCTCGACATTTAATGTTACATTATTGGAGAACCAGTAAACCCAATGTGCACCCCGAGAGCATTTACTACCGTTTAATTGGGGGGGTTTGGGATGAGGAATCATGGAAGCTATGGGTTGGGGAAACAAGGGGCTCCCTCCTCCTTTCTCAAACGGGCTTGGGACCGTCTATGGCGGAGTTATCAAGATACCTTAATTATTATAAATTCCTCACATTTCCAAGAGTCACAAAGAATTGTGCTTTATTTTCCGCGCAACAGCAAAATATTAATCTTAAAACTTTTGTTGAACCCGTCCAAAATATAGTACTTCTACTTTAAAGACACTTTCACGACCCTTCATATAAAAATCACAAATTTCATAGAAACATTTCTTCCTTGTTAGACTAGACGTGGTTGAAATGGCATAGGCTGAGAGTTAGAATTGAGCAG
The DNA here is from genome assembly GCA_963969285.1 of Odontomyia ornata. Taxonomy (NCBI): domain Eukaryota; kingdom Metazoa; phylum Arthropoda; class Insecta; order Diptera; family Stratiomyidae; genus Odontomyia; species Odontomyia ornata. The sequence goes on from OZ017741.1 coordinate 209,221,641, forward strand.
TCATCGAGGCAGCATGTATCGAGCAGCTTAGAATTTTCTTCAGAAATTAGAATTTTGCGAGCGCAAAGAGAAGGATGAGTGGAATGATAGGAGTGGACAGAAGGCGTTAAATTCAAATTCGAGTACTAGCAACTTATTATTACTAATCTTTGTTAACTGTTATTCTTTACTATACAATCACTTGATTTTTGTTTTATTTTAGTCACTTGGTAATAAGGGTTGCAGTTTCTTTTATTTTCTCGTGACAGTATTTCTAGTTCTATCTTAGAATCTATGGGTATGGACGCAAATAGCGAGTATGGGGAGCTTTCCACCGCGAAGTCAAGCTCTGTTTCCTCCACAAAAACCAAGTGGCCCAATCTTCTGCAGTTTCCGAAAAAAGCTTTTAGACACTAAGGAGGTTTTTAAGAATATCTTCTAACTACCTTTTACTTTTGGCTGCTAAAATTAAACATTAAATGAACTATACAATATTTTTAAATGAATAAATAACTATGAAAAAAATCAGAAGTTTTATTTTACAGCACATTGACTGGAATAAGATTAATTTAATAGAGGTGATGGTTAATTCGTGCGGTTTTCTAACAGATGGCGTAACTTGATTTTTATTCCAGTGATTCACCTTTCCAAATATGTGTTGGAAAGCTACTGTCGTATAGTTTCAGAATCAGTATGTGTCATTTAGCTAAAGCGTAAACAACAATACATTTTTTTACTCTGAAAATGTCGAATTTTGTACCGAATAAAGTGTTGTTGCGGGGAGTACTTCTTCAGTGAAGAAAAAGGCTGCCGAAAGTCATCGTATTTTGGTGGAAGTGTATGGTGTGCATGCTCTAGCTGAGCGTACGTGTCAGAAGTGGTTTGCATGGTTTAAAAGTGTCAATTCTGACGAAGAGGGGCCCGGACAGCCAAAAAAGTTTGAAGATCACGAATTGGAGACATTGCTCGACCAAGATTCATCCCAAACTTGCAAAATCACTTGGCGTCGCTTAACAAGCCATTTCCGATCGTCTAAAAGCAATTTTTTACAATAAAGCTTCAATTTTCGAAAAAATCGCCGCATGAATTAACGGGTACCCCTATTAGAACAACTAATTTATTATTTTAAGACAAAGTTTTTAATAATTCCAGAGCAAAGTTGATAATAAATAATATCGACTATTTAAATTCGTTTGGAAACACACACTAACTGACAGGCATATTATAAAACAATGCAGGATTAATTAAAAAAATATGTTTTCCCAAAAATCTGAATATACTAACAAATAGAATAACTTACATATATGCTTTCTCAATGTCAATTGACATAGTTGGGTCATAGTCATTTTTTTGCATCTTGTTCTTTGCCACAATTCTATCATAATGCACTTTGTATTCATACCACCTCTTTTAACTACTCTACACTACAATGATAACGCTAATTAGCAGTCGCACATCCTCGGAAGAACGAACCAAAGAACAATGATTCCGAACAGGATAACAAACCGTTATCATCATTCCAGTGCATCACATCGAATCAACAGTCATTGTTTCACAGTTGTATCTTAGCTTCATGCTCATATGTACGTTCTAACTATGTGTGTAGAACCCGTTAGTTGTTTGCATAGAAACGATGCCTTAGAGTAGATTTTACTGACGGTAATTACATCCATTATGCGAAAGGAGTAAAAGCACAACGTCATTGTCTTTGTCGTTGGCATCATCGTAGTCGAATTGATTTCAATGTATTCTCTTCGACTTCCTGTATCATTTTAATGTGTCCTTTATGTGCATGCTTTTGTGAAATTTCAAGTTGGCATAAGAACCAAACTCCTTGGAGCACAATGGTCGCGATGAGACAAATACTTGTTCTATGTTTGTCTGTATAGGGAAAAGGGACAAAGGAAATGTTGCCAAATCAGTAAATACTCGTAGATGGGTGCAATCAGTAAGTCCTTTTGTGCTCTTCGTATTGAGGATGGAAGCTAACATACAAAGTATCGTCACTGGACTAATGGAAATCGACACTTTGAGGAAATATGCTTCAAATATAATCTTCGAATATGAAGTTTCTGATAAAACTAGTCTCTTTAAGGGGTCCAAAAACGACATTTGGCTTTTTGGCTTTACTCCTTAAGTTTGCCTTTCATGAATTTCCTAGAATATTGTAATATGTATGTGAAATTAAAACCCATACTTGGTCAAATCTTATCGTAGATGCAAAGAGGATTACTAGAATATATAGGCGAATAAAGTAGTCGATAATTATAAAGTTTAGGGTACAGTAAGTACTCCAGCATGTCTGTTTATTTTAATTACAATTATGAAACTGCACAGAAATTATGATTTTTTGACTACAATGAAGATTTGTGGGTCACATTTTGCTGACCTGTTTTTTCCAAAATCAAATGCTTCAAATGAAAAGATGGATCAAAAGTAATGGGCACTTCAAAATTCTGATCTCAAACAAATTTTCTAAGGTTTTAATGGTATTCTTTTTATATAGGGAGGTGACCCTTAAAAAGATTTTACAAAATATGATGTAAGATAACACACTATTGAGGTATTTAGCACGAACCGATTTTTGGATGTAAAATTCTAGGTCACATAAATCCGTGAAGACGCTACTCAGAATCCTGAAAGTGAATCACCCAAAAAGAAACCAACTATAAAGTTCCATTCGTATTCCTCCGCCTGCCTACTTGCTCAAAAGAAGCAACTATGGTATTGTGGAGTTCTAATATGAAAGTTTGAAAAAACATGCATATATCGAGTTTAAAATATTGTATATTGAATCGGAGATGTGCAGATTTATAACACATGGGAACGACAAGTATACATTCATATTTGAGGTCTCTCTTGCTTTCTTGTCTATTATTCGATATTACCCTCAAATCAGGCAACTAGACTGGTCGCCAAGGTCAAAGGTACGGCAGACGTTTTTTTAGAAGCTTTTTAGAAGTTTTTTTTTAGCTGTGAATATACCATAAGTAGTGTTGTTCAAGAAGGTCGGCAGAGATTTTCACTGCAAAATGCCGGAATATTTGGCGTCGTAAGAAGTTTATATCTCATGGCAGTGGGTATGAAAAGAAACCTCTACAAAAAACCAAACATGAAAGAAGAGTGTGTAGTGAGCGAGAAGGCTTCCTAGCTGTCATCATCCAGTGACTACAAAGCTAAAGAAGTATGGAACTTGGCATCTATAAAAGATCCAGCTAAATGAAAAAATGAATTTAAAATAGTGAATACATACAGGTAGAGATATTTGTTCACGCGAAAACCACCTAGGCAAGGAACCGATCGTAAGGAGTCAACAGGCTCCATCAAACGAGCCGCAATAAATAGTTCCCATAACGGTGCAGGAGCAAAAAAACAGATGGGTTAACAACACTAGACGCAATGTTCATAGCGCCAGCAGAGTTTTTAAATGCATATGTGAACCAATCTAAAGCATTCCAGCATAAGTATCAAGTCAGTTTCATTCATGCAGATTACCTACCGTGCACGTATACAGTTTAATGGGCGCAAGCTACGTAGATTACCTGACCCCTGGCACACATAAGATCGAATCCACTGGTGCAGACTCAAAGAAGGCATATTAGAGCGATGAGAATCAGTGGGCCTAAGAGATTTTCAGCACTGAAACTCAAAAAAATACAGAGAAGAGAATGCTGAAGGCCGGAAGCTTGAACGAATATCAAAACGTCAAGTGAATATTTATTATTTTGCCAAACAAGACATATCCTTATAATATAAAATTACTACACAAAAAAACCTTGTAAACAATACATTTTCATGATACATTAATTTTTACGCACAATTATACAATTTAAATTGAGGAATGAAAGGATTTTAGGATATTATTTTTATATTACGTTTTGGAAATGGACGGGGAGTAATATTTACTAAACTTGTTGAATGCCTTACAACATCTGTTTATTGGCTCATTGTCCGCATAAGTAGTGTGATGGCGACCTACGGTAAGCATTGGTGAAAGTCTTGTGATTCTTAGGGCTTCATTCAGAGTAATTTTTTTTATTATATACTGAACCTTAATATTGTCTCTGAGGACATCGAATGCTAGACATGCAGACATCATCATTCTCCTAGAATCTAGTGATGCCATATTTAGCACATCGAGCCGATGGTTATATGATGGTAGGCTGTTGAAGTTCCTAGGGTCGTAAAGGGATCTGAGGGCAAAAAGAAGAAATTGTTTCTGGACCGATTCTAACCTGTCAGCGTGAATATCAAAAACAGGGCTCCAAATCAGGCTGGCATATTCAAGAATAGAGCGTACTAATGAGACGTATAGTGATTTAGTAACCCAAATATTCTTGAATTCTTTAGCTCTTCGTTTGATGAATCCTAGCATTTTATTAGCCCTGGATACTACTCCATCATACTGAAGTTTAAAACGAAGCTTTTGGTCCAGAACAACACCAAGGTCCGCAACGTTATCGACTCTATTAAGTGTTGTGTTGTTGATGTGATAATCAAACAGAAGAAGGCTCCGTTTTCTTGAAAAACTTATCACCTGGCATTTTTCCAAGTTTAAAGAGAGATGGTTGTTGTAACACCATTCAGAGAGAATGTTAAGCTTGGACTGGAGAAACATCATATCGGATAGAGATGATATGACTTGGTAAACTTTAAGGTCATCTGCATAAAAAGATGAGGTACATCATGTAAAACTGCTGAGAAATCAGATATGAAAACATTAAATAGAAGAGGCCCAAGGTGACTTCCTTGAGGAACCCCAGAGAGGCCATGAATTTGTTTCGATAATCGTCCTTGAAATTTGACAACTTGAGTGCGGTCTTTAAGGTAAGAATGGATCCAACTGAGTAAACGACCAGTAATTCCAAAATTACGGAGCTTGCTGATCAAAACTTCATGATTTACATGATCAAATGCTTTGCTAAAATCTGTATATATTGCATCAATCTGGAGACCCTTTTCCATCTCACACTGAATACTTGATGTCATGATGAGGAGATTGGTGGTAGTAGATCTATTTTTTCTGAACCCATGCTGCTCTTCATTAAGCCGCGGCTCTATAATAGGGGAGATCTTGTTGCAAAGTATCTGTTCAAAAAGCTTTGGAATGGATGATAATATAGCAATACCTCTATAATTTTGAATACACCGTTTATCATTCTTCTTATGTATTGGTATTAAGTAAGAAGATTTCCAGTAAGAAGGAAAGATGCCACTAGAGAGTGATTTATTGAAAATGATGGAGAATGGCCTGGTTAATTGGCCTTTGCATTGGATAAGAAAACTAGGAGGAATAAGATCGGGGCCAGGTCCCTTATTGGCATCCAAATTGGTAATCGCATGAGCAATTTCTTCCTCAAAAATTGAAACTTCGTTAATCGATGTCGTTGGAGCCATTTTTGAAACGGGATTTAATGGGTTCTCAGGGTTACAATAAACTTCTTGAAAGTAATTTGCAAAAAACTCACAAATTTGCTCTGGGGAACATGAAACTGAATCCTTGAAAAACATAGATGAAGGGTAGCCTTGAGTCTTACGCTTGATATTTACAAAATCAAAGAACTTTTTTGGGTCTTTAATAATATTTTCACCGATCAAATTAACATATACTTCATATGGTTGTCGAGATTTTGTTTGAAATTCATTGGCAAGCTCATTATATTTTGATTTAATATCATTGCTGACATCTTTCTTGCTTTTGATCATTCTATAATATTTGTTCCTTTGTTTCGTAAATATCTATGATCACCATTTAACCAAGGTTCAGACAGTTTATCTTTTTTCTAAATTTTAGGTGCATACATACATAGGAATAGAGTGCCAAAAAAGCCCCGGTGCCAAACAAACATGCACAGAATACTACTGATGGCGACTAAAATTCGGAGGAAAAGGCAGACACCTGTAACAATGAAATGGCCAGACTTCATGATAATCTCCACAAAACGCAATGAAACGTGTGCAGACATATTGTGACAAATGAAAGTAGATACAAGTTTAAAGGAGATCATATGACCGTATTTAAGCCCTGCATCCGCAGAATGAAGTAAGAAGATTTGTTGCTATAGATGTATTCATCCGCCACAGAAGGAAGGAAGAAAATTTGCAGAAAACAATTGAAGAAGCATAGAATGGAAAAGCGGATGCTAAAACTAAGTCAAGCACATATGATTTGAATTGACGTTAGAGACCTAAACAAAACAATCCACGTTGGTATTACTAGCTGGAAAGGTAAATTTCTCGTAGGTAGCGTAATATTTCACAAAAAAACATTTGACTTGCCTACTACTAGACTTCTTACTGCAATTTTTAAAGCACCACATGGGTATTTATTGACATAAAGAGAATCTGCCGACGTTCGTATTTGGAGACCCTTTATAGAGGCGCAAATATTTTGCTAAATCAATTCAGTTGCACACTTTTGGATCACATATTGAAAACCAGCAGATAATAAATTGTTATAAACATATAAATACAGGTGCCATCTTTCTCATATTTGCTGTTTACACATTCCACAGTGGTTACCACACAAAAGTGATAAATTGTCGGCTTAAATAGCTCAAATAGTTAATTTCAAAAGATTTTCATAAAATTTTATCAGCACTTGCATTGCCATAAATATATGCCTTTTCAATTTTTTTTGAACCATCAGGCGCCACCATTTTGAATTTTTATTGAAAACGGCTGCTAAAAATAATTTCAAAATTTCATCGGAATCTGCTAAGAAACATGGCTGCTAGAGGGCTCCAGAAAAAAATTTTTTTTAAGTCACCCCCTGTATGGGGAGCCCCCCCCCCCTTAAACAGCTTCAAATACTTTTTTAGACTGCATATTTTGAGAGGCACCAGTTTTGACCTACATAGAAAATTTCCTCATTCTAACTCGAGTGGTTTGCGAGAAAACGGACGGACGGACAGACACCCAAGTTGCGATTTTATAATTTTTTGGGGTACTGTAATAATATTTTACAATATCCTTAAAAATGGTCTGCTTTATGAATAATTCCAAGTTAAGTCATTTAAAACGTTCCCATGAAAACTATTTATTATTTCAATTGCTATATATCAATGGCGAATTGCGCTTGCCTTCTAACCTTTGGGGGCCGCCATTTTGAATACATGCATTTGATTTTGGATTATTTTAAATCTTTGTGTGCTAGCACCTCATCAATCAATGTGCCAAATCTCGTTCAAATCGACGTTCGACTCTAGACAGGGCAAAAGTATTCAATTTTTAGTGAAAAAGGCAGCTAAAAATATTATGTTTTAAATTTTTGACTATTTTATTTTTCATTCGATTTTAATGCATAATAGAAGAATTTGGTACAGAGATCCATAATCTCAAGTTTCATCAAAATCCGTTGAAAAATGTGCCCACTAGAGGGCCACAAAAGCAAAATTACATATATTTATATTGGCACAGGTACAGAGAAGAGGAGCACTGAGAATTGCATCTTCGTATCCAACAGTCTCCGACTCGGCGGTGAGACTGATTGCAGGCGTGATACCTGTCGCCCTCCTTGCTAGAGAGTGCCGCGCTATTTACCTGTGCCGAAACGAGGATGCGAGGGAGATGGTTGTCCGCGAGGAGAGACAACGCTCGCTCAACGATTGGCAGCAGTGTTGGGGGAATTGCACGAAGGGAAGGTGGACTGCGCGCCTCATCCCGGATGTGAGACCGTGGCTGAATCGAAGGCATGGTGAGACTGACTTCTATCTGACCCAGCTTTTGAGCGGGCACGGGTGTTTTCAGTCTTACCTGCACAAGATCGGTAAGTCACGGTCTCCCGAGTGTCGGTTTTGCCAAGGAGTGGAGGACAATGCCTGTCACACATTTTTTGCGTGTACAAAATGGGTCAGCCTGCGAAGGGAACTCTACAGGGAGACGAGAGAGCTCACCCCGGATAATATAGTTGCGGTGATGCTCGAATCAGTTGACAAATGGAACCAGGTGGCACATTATGCTCGGGCAGTCCTAAAATATAAAAGGGACTCACAGCAGCCGGAGGTGCTGGGGCTGGGGGATCGCTCTTCTGGCATTCCCTCTTCCCCTCTCCCCTCCCGCTAGGAAAGGGACTCCCCAGCTTGAAGGCACCCCACGGCGTAACAAAACGAGACCTGGCCCGAAGTAATGTGTCAAACGGTTCCAGGCTAGGTTCTCAGATTGACAGGGGAGGTGTTTAGTGGGTAGTCCAAGGGTATCTTCCATGGGAGTCCCACACTGCCAGACTCGGCGGGCGTAAATGCCTTCACCTCCCTACCACAAAAAATGCCACCATTTTGAAAATTGCGCATGCATGATCATCAAAATGTCAAACTCTCTAGATCTAATTGATTTCTATCTTAAAACCAAGTTTCACATACCTTTAGAAGCCTTTGAAGTTTTGAGCTTCAACTGGCCGTCATTTTGTTTTATGCAACCTGACCTCCAGTTTTTTTTACATAATTTTTTAGATAATTATAGTTTTTATCAAACTACTGAATTTCATCAAGATCGGTGGAAAGCTTTGGTCAAGATACACCTACACAATTTTGTACGTTTTTCAACCTTCGAGTGGCCGCCATTTTGTTTCAGACGAGCCGACTTTGGATTTTTTATTGTGAGATTCATTGCATACACTAGTAAACCTTTGTACCAAATTTCATCCAAATCGGAGCTATATGTACTACGGTCAGAACAGAAATCATGATTTTTTGTCTAAAATGGCCGCCATTTTGTCTTCGCCTGGTCGATTTAGTTGGTTAACCGAGATATTTACTCAATACACCTTTCCTGAAAATTTGGTGAAAATCCGAGTAAAATTGCAACCTCTAGTGTGGTCACAAATTTCGTCATATCCCATATATGTGCATATATATATATATATATATATATATATATATATATATATATATATATATATATATAGATATATATATATATATATATATATATATATATATATATACATATATATATATATATATATATATATATATATACATATATATATACATATATATATATATATATATATATATATATATATATATATATATATATATATATATCTATATATATTTGTATATATATTGTCGTTTGTTCTGGTTCGCGGCCGGTAATTTTAATGTTCCGGGAAAGTGAAAACGTACTGTCATTTAAATTAAGTTAAAAGAGTTTATTTACTAAGAATGTACAATCGTCAATTTAACTATTCTACAAATCGCATTTGAATTTAATCTTTATGTCTATCAAGTTGTATTCCAACTGTCTATATTACGAAAATCACTTTACTATCAATAAATATCGCCTTTACTTCGCGCTCCACCCTATCGTAGTTTTATTTTCGCGGTTTTACTATTTCTCCCCATTCATTCAGCTCGGCGTCATATAGGGTCTCTAGTCATTCAATCCATTTCTCTTGCATTGGCGAATGTTCTGCGAGAACTACCTGGAATATTCGAGTAATTCTGAATAGCCGCATTGACGTCACTTTCAGATATTGATCATGGATCTACTTGGTCTATTCTTGTGCTTTCGAGTACATTCGTTTATTGATCATGATGTTATTAATAGCTGCGACAACAATTGCGACAGTAGCTCGCAGAATTGTTTGGACATGTAACAATATATATATATATATATATATATATATATATATATATATATATAAATATATATATATATATATATATATATATATATATGTATGTATAAACATACATATATATATATATATATTTATATATATATTAATATATATATAATATATATATATATATATATATATATATATATAAATATATATATATATATATATATATATATATATATATATATTTATATATATATATATATATATATATATATATATATATATATTTATATATATATATATATATATATATATATATATATATATATATATTTATATATATATATATATATATATATATATATATATATATATATATATATATATATATATATATATTATATATAAATAAAATATTCATCGCAATAGGTAAATTTCTCTCAAGAAATTTACTTAAAAGCCTCAACGAAGGAAGTCCTTGCACCATTGATGGCCATTTTTACTTCTGCAACTCGCGATAAATCGAAATATTTAAACGAAAAAAGAATAAAATATCGCTCTCTATTTAACGGGTAACTAAGAACAATAAAAAAAAATTACACGCACGCACGGCTCCGTCCCGAATTAAACGGCAAAACAGTAGCATAAAGTTATTACCTCGCAAACGGAATTATTTGATTGAAGTTTAAAAATATAAATTAAATTATAGATTGGAAGTGGAAGTAGGCTCTCTGCATACTACCACTTAAAAGGCATCCAAAAATAACTGAACGTACTTATTTGGTAGTATGATTAAGGAAGTTACTTTGTATAAAGTGCAAAAGTGTAATTTGAAACTTTGCTTCCCATTGCAATTAGTTTTCATTAATAACACCACATCATTAGGGAGGACCTGGCGAGGCCTTAGGTGAGTACCTGTTTGTTCTTTCTATTAATTTTATTTTGTTTATACACTCTGACAAAAAAGTATCCGGAAATTATCATTTAAATTGCCCGCGTTGAGTATTTTTAAGTATTTGAAGTTTCTGTATGTTGGTAAGACTGTCCATAATTACTATGCCAAACATGAGCGCGGGCTGTCAGCTGGTTTGTTTACGACAGCTGTTGAACCCAGTCGACCTCAGTGGTAGTCTGCGAATGTTAGAGTGGAAAAAAAAAGTTGAACAAAGAGTTTGCCTCAAATTTTGTGTTTTGAACGAAATTTCGTGTACTGAATCGTTGCGAATGCTGGAAAAGGCTCTGTTTTATCGAAAATCCAAGTGTACGAATGGTACAAAGTCTTTAAGAACGATCGGGAGATCGTCGAAGATTTGCCTCATTCAGGACGACCGTCGACCTCTTCAACCAACGATAACGTCGAAAAAATCAAGGAAATTGTGCTCGAAAATCGTCATGCCAGTGTTAGAGAGATAGCTCGTGATCTCAACATCTCTCGTGAAACCGCTCATTTGATTTTGGTGGATCAATTGGGCATGCAGGGCGTCACCGCTCGGCTCGTTCCGTTAGAACTGAATTTTCTTCAAAAACAGTACCGGATGCAGGTAGCTGCAGACATGCTGGATCGTGCAAATTCTGATCCCACGTTCATGGGACAGATCGCAACTGATGACGAGGCATGGGTCTATGAATAACGAGCCAAGGTTGTTCGAAAATCAAGACGATGCTTATTGTTTTCTTCAATATTCGTGGTGTGGTTCATCATGAATTCGTTCCGCATGGTCAAACGCTCAATAAGGACTTCTATTTAACTATTTTGAGACGTTTGACTGAAAATATTTGCCGTAAACGGCCTGATTTGAGGCAAAACAATTCGTGGATTTTGCATGACGATAACACACCATCTCATCGAGCCACTCGATAAATACCATCAACCAGCCACCTTATTCGGCTGATCTAGCTCCGTATGACTTTTTTCTTTTCTCCAGGTTGAAATTACCGCTCCGGGGAACCAGATTTGACTCCATAGACGCCAAACAAGAAAATTCGCCGAAGGAGCTGAAGGCCATCGCTGAAAGCGCCTGTAAAAAATGTTTCCATGATTGGGAAAAACGTTGACACATGTGTATCGCTTCAAATGGAGCATATTTTGAAGGAGCATATATTGAAGAAGTTTAATATTTTTGCATTTTCTTTCAAATTTCCGGATACTTTTTTGTCAGAGTGTATATTAACTTATAAATTTTAATAAATTTCTATATTATTAATTATATGGTTAACCACAATTTAAATTGCTATTTGTGACATTTTAGGCACAATCTTAAAATTAATTTAGATACAACAAAAAAAATATTTGATAATGGTAGTGCTTTAATACCACGCCTTGGCAAGGTGGAAAAAAGAGAAAAAAATTTTGAATTGAATTGAAGGCGAGAATGAGCGATCCAAATTTTACCGAAATAGCAGGCGGTTTTTACGTTTATTTTTAAGTTCGGAGCAAGCGCGAAATTTATTCTCGTAACTATCTCGGGTTCTGTCAAAAGATGGAAGTAGTAATGCTCGCCACAACATAAGCTGATATGAAAAACTCAGGTCTTGTCAACCTCTTTATATGCAGGTATATATTTTTTCTCTTTATGAAATTTGTAATAAAGCATAATAACGTAATCAATAAAATTATAACTCCAACCTGGGCACAAAAGTATAATAAGAAAGTTAAAGTTAAATTGTAGTGATGCCGAATCATACGTAGCAAGGGGAAGCTAGTTTCTTTTAAATTAATGTAAAATAAATAGCTTTAGGCGCACGTATACTGCCGTCCTATTTTGCCGAGGCAGCAGACCATCGCTGCAGTCCTGTACGGACATTTATCCTACCCTACTTCACTACAACCTCGTCTGTGTAAAATTTAAATGTTGGTGTTTTGTTTGTACGCTTAATGTTAATTTCGAATATGGTTCGTTTAGCAGTTCTTTATTATTTGGATTCATTGGGGAGAACAGCATCAAAAGTCAACAGCAAAACAGCATATCTACTTTCCTATACTAGAACTTCACTTTCGTTCAAATTTGAACCATTTCATCATCTTATAACTCCGCAACAAGGATCGATAAGAGCGTTACATATTCACCACCAAAAAGATATAAAACACCATCGATGGAAAAATGCCATATGTTACGTAATACTCACGTTATCATTATGTTATTTTATAATCCAATTATTTCTAAGTCATATAACTCATGCACTTACATTGCTGATTGATTCCTATCATATGCTGTGCAACATCATTGTATTAGCAGGATGCATAATTACAACACAGGCTTTCCTACCCCAAAAGCTAGCGCTCGTCGAAGGAGGATTGAGTGAGTACCCTTTTGTTTGATTTTTTGTAACTTAATTTACAACAATTAGCTAAACTTTAATTGGATCATTTCACCCTTTTCACATCAACTTAATGTAAATCTATACGACAAATTTGCTCTTAGCCCAGTCATATTAGGTAAAAATAGGGGTCAACCTCGGAATGAAAGATAATAAGCTGCAAATTGGTATGAACCTTTGTTTTGTCATTCTAAATGTTGTCTCAAAAGTCACAATCGTTATCGTGTTCGCGTCTCAAGATATTCAAGGTCAAAGGTCACAAAAATCGGTTTTTCGCGAATATCTGGCTTCCTATCGGTTAAATGAGATTTGCATTTATTATAAAAGTTGTAGGCTATAAAATTCCCTACAACTTTTGTTTAAACTTTTTTTTCATACGACCAACCGTTTTGAAGGTAGAGCGCGAAGAGTGCACATCGTACAGTCATATACGGCCTAATGCAAGGTCAAGCGTGAGTTATGGTTATCAGTACGTTATAAAGTCAATTATTTACTTGGAAATTATAATTATTAAACAATGCCTATTATTTATGTACTAACTATTAATTATTTATATTTAATTAAAGTAAGTAACTTGATTATTTATATATAATTATTCATATTTAACTCATCATTGACACAGCTATTGCCTTATCAGAACATCAAAGGACTGCTGTCATCATAGGAGAAGATATCGATTTGCTCGTTATTTTAATTGGACGTACTCAGTCACATCATCAGGAAATTTTTTTGAAAAAAGTTGGCAAAGGCAATGTCAAAACACAAATATATTCTACTAAAAGTTTTGACCAATATCCTCGTACTAAAAAGCACATTTTATTTTTACACGCATTCAGTGGCTGTGACACGACTTCTGCGCTATTTAAAAAAGGAAAAAAAACTGTTACTAGAGCATTGGAAAAAATTCCTGATTTAGATAAACTGGTGGAAGTATTTCAACAAGAAAACTGCCCAAAACAAACATTATTAGAAAATGGAGTGCGCATCTTGTTGGCATTATATAATGCTTCAAAATCTAAGGACAACATTGATCATTTCCGCTACACGCAATTCATCAAATTTACAAAACTAAATAAACCTGTACAACTGTCAACACTTCCACCAACAAGTGTAGCAGCTCATCAACACATAAAACGTGTCTACTACCAGATTCAAACGTGGTTAGGGAAGGACTTAGAACCTAAAGAATGGGGCTGGATGCTTGAAAATGAAATCCTGGAGCCCATACGAACGTTATTACCTCCAGCACCAGCCGAACTACTAAACGTAATATTTTGCAATTGCAAAAATGGTTGTGGTTCCCGCTGTGGATGCAGAAAATCAGGGCTACAATGTTCTTTAGCTTGCGGCCAGTGCAACGGACAAGCTTGCCTCAACGCTTCACTGTATCCAAGTAATCCCGATGAAGAAAATACATATGATCCCGATATTCTGGAAGGTTTGGAGATGAACATGACAGATAATGAGGATGATGACAATGAATCGAACATTTTTGAGCGACAAGAAGAAGAAGACGACGAACAAGAAGAAGATAATTAGCTTCCATTTCCAATTTCATTACAATTAAAATCAACAAAGATACTTTTGATATTTGAACTCACATTTTGATAAATGTATATTATGCCGTATTTAATAATAAATAAAAATATGTGTAAAATATATACTCTTACTATCATTTTAACTTAAAATAAAACTAAAATATATAATCCAGAATTAATAATATTTTATACTTAAATAGTTAAATATGAATAATTATATATAAATAATCAAGTTACTTACTTTAATTAAATATAAATAATTAATAGTTAGTACATAAATAATAGGCATTGTTTAATAATTATAATTTCCAAGTAAATAATTGACTTTATAACGTACTGATAACCATAACTCACGCTTGACCTTGCATTAGGCCGTATATGACTGTACGATGTGCACTCTTCGCGCTCTACCTTCAAAACGGTTGGTCGTATGAAAAAAAAGTTTAAACAAAAGTTGTAGGGAATTTTATAGCCTACAACTTTTATAATAAATGCAAATCTCATTTAACCGATAGGAAGCCAGATATTCGCGAAAAACCGATTTTTGTGACCTTTGACCTTGAATATCTTGAGACGCGAACACGATAACGATTGTGACTTTTGAGACAACATTTAGAATGACAAAACAAAGGTTCATACCAATTTGCAGCTTATTATCTTTCATTCCGAGGTGAAAGCCCTAAT
This sequence comes from Odontomyia ornata, assembly GCA_963969285.1. NCBI lineage: Eukaryota > Metazoa > Arthropoda > Insecta > Diptera > Stratiomyidae > Odontomyia > Odontomyia ornata. The sequence continues at coordinate 209,236,731 of OZ017741.1, forward strand.
ATGACTGGGCTATCTACATTGAAACTTTTCTAACGTCGCGCGGATATCGATCACTCTTTTGGATGGCTCCGATAGCTTTTTTTTTAAATTACTTATGGGATTGCTTGCAGCTACATAAATGAGTTGCATATTTTTAATAATAATTTTTCTGAAAAATTATTAGAGAAGAAAAATGTTAGAAGAAGGTGGTTTCGACGTGTGCACTGATTCTCCTCAGGCCATCACTCTTAGATACACACCGGCGAAGGCAACCACCATGCTTAGAGGTGAAGGAGTTAATTTTAATTTTCTACTTATGCGAACTCAATATGTTTTTTGTATCTGCAAGTTATGTTCAAGGTAAATTTCTCTTGTAAGCACTTGTATTAGCTAAACTTTGATTGGATCATTTCACCCTTTTCACATTTTACAAATTGAAAAAGAAAAAAAAAACGATTTGACGTTACCATAATTCCAACTATAGAGTTATTAACGACTAAAGTGAAGAGAATGAAACAAAACTGTGGTTTTTACATTATAAAAATAAGAAAAGAATATATAGTTTTCGCATCTGGAATAATAAAGAAAAACTGGAATCATGCCAATTTCAACGTAAAGCTACGCGTATGATTAGATTCTAGTGTTACTCCTAGTTTTACTTGTTTATTATTAATTGTTCTTAATTTGGATACAAGATATGGAGTTAAACAATAGATGTCCATTTATTGATTGCAATACCAACACGATTTACATACTCTCAACCTCTTTATTGTTCTTATCTACCTTATTTTCGTTGAAATTTCGCTTAACGAATCCTATAAGCTTTTAACATTTCAATTGAAAGAAGAAAATATAAATGAAAACACTAAGAAAATGATTTTACGTGAAAAGATTTAAGACTAAATCAAAAGAAAAGAAAATACGTGACAATACATTATATTATTACGTGTTAACTCGTTTCTACTGAATTTCTGCTGAATTATTAAATTTAAAATTCGGTTTTTCCATTTGGTTTTGAGAACCTGACCAGGTATGGGACCCGACACATTGGCTGGCTCCTCCAATGTAATGAGCTACTTATCGGGTGAGCTCTCCCCTTACTATGACGTTACATGTGCTCTCGCAGGGTAGAGTGGTCTATCGCTCGCGGGCTCATTTATGGTTCAGTATTATGTGACGTTATAACCATGCCGCCAGAATGGAGGTTGGGCGACGGGCTAACTCCCCAACCTACAAATGTTTCGAAACCTGCAGATGGGCCTCGGAATGGATTGGACTGGAATGTCAGATCACTCAATTACCCTGGCGCTGTTAAGGACCTTGTACAACAGGCCAGTCAATATCAATTAAAAATACTGGCAGTCCAGGAAACGAATTGAACTGGAAACGATATGCAAGACATGAGATCACACACACTATTCAAAAGTGGAAAGCCTACTGGAAAACGAGAATTTGGAGTGGCCTTCATTGTGGATAGGGAGTGCAAATCGCACGTTATTGATTTTAAGGCAATGCACGGAATTCTTTAAAATCTGGCTTATTAATTTTCACGTCCCGACCGAAGAAAAGGACAAAAAAACGAAAGAAATGTTCTACAATCACCTGGAATGACTGGTCAACTCATTGCCTACAAACGACACAAAAATAATTCTGGGTAATTTCAACGCTAAGGTTGGCAATGAGCTATCTCATCGGGGAACGACTGGAGGATATAGCCTCCACGATGAAACAAATGACAACGGCCAGCGTCTGATTGCCTTTGCATGTAGGCGAAATCTAGTCATACGTTCGACTTGCTTCCTACATCGACGCATTCATCAAATGACCTGGGCATCACCGGATGGCAACACACAAAACTAGATCGATCATGTTCTGACCCAACAACGTTGGGCCTCGAGCATACTTGACGTCCGTCTATACCGAGGAGCCAATTGTAACTCATATCATTACTTGATCAAATTAACCTATCGATGTCGTATGTTAAAGGCATATTCAGCGAAGTCCAGCCCGCTACAAAAATTTGACATTTAAAGGCTCCGAACGGCTTCTGTCGCTGAAAATTTCACGGAGAACCTGAACAACCAGCAGGCTCCACCTTATCAGACGCATCGTTAACGAAGACGAACGAGCTCTGGATGGAAGTGTAAGCGGTTATTAGGACCGTGGCAGAACAGACAATTGGACATCAAGCCCGGCGCAAGAGAAATGATTGGTTCGATGATGAGTGCCTGAATGCGTTAGACAAAAAGAATCATGCGTACAAAGATTACGAAGGTAGGAAAACCAGGACGAAGAGAGAACACTATGATAATCTCAGAAGAGTAGCGAATAAGATAATTAGGATTAAGAAAAAACAAATACTATGACGACCAATTGAGAAGTATAGATGTAGATTTAGCGAGCAACAACACAAGACAAGCATACAAAGTAGTGAAACGTCTGAAACGAGGTTACCAGCCCAAAACCACGCTCAGTCGTGATGACATCGGAAATATCATCGCTGCTGAAATCAAGATTAAGGAAAGATGGGGATCATATTTCAAGAACCCTCCTTAATCCTCCGCACAGCTCCAGAGCATCGGAGCCTATAGATGTCTGTGGATAGCGTCCATTGGGCCCACCAATTCTGGATGAAGTTTGTTCCATCATCAAAGCCCAAAAGAATAATAAAGCGCCCGGTATCGATGAGATTCGAGTGGAGCTCATCAAATATGGTGGCAGTAGTGTTCATCAAGCTATTCACAAAGTCATCCAACACATTTGGCAACAAGAACATATGCCGAAAGAGTGGAGCCAATTTATTATATTCCCTATCCACAAAAAATGTGACAAGCTACTGTGCGAAAATTATAGAGGCATATCATTACTTTGTACGGCGTACAAAATATTTTCAATAATCTTAGAAAATAAAATCGGATCATACGCCAACAGTATTATTGGGGAGTATCAAGATGGTTTTTGAGGAGGCAGAACGACGATAGACCAATTGATTACAGTCAAGCAGGTACATAGACGTTCATCAAATTTGCGTTGACTTTAACCAAGCATACGACAGTATTGATTGTAACGTACTGTACCAAATAATGCTTGGTGTTGGCAGCCCAGCCAAATTAGTCCGTCATACCAAAATGACAATGACGTCGACAACCTCCCAAGTCCGCATAAATAACCAATTCACCGATGCCTTTGACACAAATATCGGACTAAAGCAGGTAGATGGGCTGGCCCCATTGCCATTTAATTTGGCTCTGGAGTACGTCGTAAGAAAGCTACCTGTTGAAATGCGAGGTACATTACAATACAAGCCAAGCCAGGCAGTAGCCTATGCGGATGACATAAACATTTTGTCACGGTCATTAACAACTGCCAAAGAATTCTTCCTGAAACTCAACAGCGAAGCAAAACTAGTAGGGCTACAAATCAACGAAAATAAAACAAAGCTCATGACGCCGTCGAGGAAAAATACCTCAAGTACACAAAATATCACATTTGGCGAATACAATATCGAAAATGTTAGCGAATTTGTGTATTTAGGTGCCAAAATAACGAAAACGAATGAAAGAAACCAAATGCGCCGAAGAATACAGCTCGCAAATAAAATATTTTATTCCGTTTTGACGATCTTGAAGACCAGCTGCAGACACAGAAAAACAAAGCTCCAAGTATACAAATCTGTGATAAGGCCTGTATTATGCCATGGGTGTGAAACATGGACCTTAACCCAAGAACCCGCACAAATATTGAACGCTTTTGAGTGACGGGTCCTGACGCGGGGACCGATCGTGAATTCGATACAACCATGAGCTGTATGAAACTTTTGACGAGCCGGAGGTCTCAACGATTGTAAGACTGCTGGCCACATGAATCGTATGGACGGACAACAGATACACAAGAAGGTATTCGTTGGGAGAACTGAAGGCCGGAGACCAGTGGGGAAACCGAGGAAATGCTGGTCTGACTCGGTCAACGAAGACAGTTCACCGCTGCTCGAATTTCAAAATCGGAGGACGCGCTCAATGGACCGAGACAGTTGGAGGCGCTATTTGCAGGAAGCGAGGGCTCGAGAGAGGCTGTAGTGCTAAGAAGAAGAAGATTATGTGATTCCTTCACATAAGGCTATAACATAAATTTGATACGCTGATGATTTCCATTTGAGGGAAAAGTTAGTGCGTACTATGTTTGTATGGGGCTTCCACCTCGATGCCTCACCCTTATTTGGGGCCATAAATTTCGTCGGTAGAGATGAAGTCCTCGCAAGTCTCGTTTCTTTTCACCCGGCCCAGTTTGTTGTTTGCTTTGGCAATTTTAACCCTGAGTAGCTTACCTCGGCCTCGACACCTGTCGATCCGCATTTGATCTCTTAATTCGTGAACGAGAATTGTTTTTTTTTGTACTGGGCCCTTGTGCTGGGAAAACGAACTCACCCCACGACATCGCAATGCTAGCCTGCTAATGCATTTACGTGTCCTCAGACAATGCCAATCTGGGCGAGCATCACCATCCTCTCTCGCCGAGGCAGCAGACCGTCGTTGCAGTCCTTCACGGACAGTTTAATATACCCTTTCCACTATATATTTTTGTGTCGTTTGTAGGTAATACGTTGACTAGTTTTTCCAGATGATTGTAGAATGTTTCCTTCGTATTTTCGTTATTTTCTTTGGTCAGACATGTACATTTATCAGCTGAATTTTTAAGCATTTCACTTGTATACACACATCATACGTAGCCGTTCATTGACTGCCTTAAAATCAATAACTTGCAATTTGAAAACACTACCCCCATGCTTGAATATTGTGTGCGATCTTGCATCTTGTTTCCTGGATTGCCAGTATGTTTAATTTATATTCACTGGCCTGCTGTGAAAGGTCCTTCAGTGATCTGACACTCAAGAATCCAATGCAATACTCCTTTTTTTTGGCTACGAGATCGTTGCCATAGATCCAATCCATTCTAAGGCTTCTTAGTCAGCTAGCTTCTCACTCCACAACGTAGGTATGGGTTGGTTTACCTCAATTTAGATATACATATATATATATATATATATATATATATATATATATATATATATATATATATACATATTTATATATATATATATATATATATATATATATATATATATATATATATATATATATACATATTTATATATATATATATATATATATATATATATATATATATATATATACATATATATATATATATATATATATATATATATATATATATATATATATATATATATACATATATATATATATATATATATATATATATATATATATATATATATATATATATGTATATATATACCCTTACCTTCTTCGTAGCCCTACAGCCCCTTTCGGGCCTTCGCTTTAGAGATAGTCAGAGTATCTCATTATCATGATCTAATGTATCTGCACTCCACAAGGTGATTTATGATCGTTATCACGCTTTGGCCGTGTCTCCGTCCACCCAGCTGTGATACGTTCTGATTTTTTAAACCAGCACGTATCATAACTGAACGGGCTTATAGTCCGTCCGAAGAATCACTCGAACTAAATCTCGTTGACGCCAACGAAACTTGAACCAAAGACCTTCGGCTTACGAACCTTACCTACAGAATACGAATCCAACGAAATTTGGTTAATCCTTTAAAGCTATTTGAAGTTGGGTTTCCTATTTTTCTCCAAAAGTGTTCTAATGTTAGTTTAATAGAATATTGATAAATTTATTCATTTGAAATTCATCAGAATCGCTGCAGACCTTTATTCCAACCCTCAAGAAGATAAATTCTTCTAATATCGACCCATTCTGGATAACTTACGCGTATCGTAAAACCTTGGAGAAATAAACAAGAAATGCAGCAAAAAGCCTTCAAGTATGAAACGTTAACATCCACTCTACATTTCACGCTATTCACACTCGCTATTTCGTTTCCGACTTATCCGCCTCCATCGCGCTCCTTCCGACCTCTACACTAGAGTACATACTATCATCCATCCATTCAAGCAGAATAGTTTGCGCCGTTATTTCCTATTAAATTTTCATATTACCGTCGTTGTCGTCGTCGGGAGAGCTGAAAGGATAATAGCCTTGTTGTTCTTATATTTATCAATTCAACATTTCTCGTGTCGTTGGTTGTAGGTAGCTAACACTGGAAAATCTCCCCGCAGAGTCGCATTCAATGGAATTCTATTCTATTGTTAGAGGCTTTTATTTGAAATGATCCTTGGGCTTTAATAGAACGATTCAATACAATGTTGCTTGTTGATATTGCTATTTTTGGATGTATGAATATATATACGAGTGTGTGTGTGTGTGTGCAGTTCAATAGCCTCTTGCTCAGCTTTAATTGGGTAGGAAACAGTCGGGCTATAATTACCTATTAAAATCCAGCTTAATTAAAATGAGATTTGCTGTATTTTGATAATGAATCTTACGTAACAATATTTGGGGAATATTTCAAATTGTTAAAAAGACAATAAAGAGTTCATGCCACCTGAAAAGTTTAGCTTTGAATTCGATTTTAAGGAAAAGATAAACTAATAAAACATAACCATTATAAATCATTATAAAAAAATTTTGTATTTCTTTTGTATGTGCATTATATTTAGTTCAGTTCGTAATTGATTTCATTTTCGCAAAATAATTCTGAAAAATAAAAAAAGAATAAAACCTTCCTTTTAATTGTGCGTGTTTAATTTGATTTTCGTAATCGATTTTCGATCGTTATGGTTCGATCTTCTTCAGCGAAGAAGAATCACACGATAACGATCGAAAATCGATTACGAAAATCAAATTAAACACGCAAAATTAAAAGGAAGGTTTTATTTTATTTCATTTTTCATTAATTTATGTCATATGCATAAGTTTGAAATTCGCTGTATATCGTATGTAAACTAATCAAAAGCTAAAATTGATTAGCAACATTGTATTGCTTTTGCACTACAGTACGTTTCAGGCCTTCACTTCGAGATAAAGGGGTTTCCAATAAGAGGTGTTATTTTGAATAGCCCGCTATTTCGGTAGATGTCGCTTTTGAGGCTGTCATTTTTTAACATTTGACAAGTAGAAACTACGCCATTGATAAAAATGAAACGATACATGCTTCAACATGCAATGCAATTATTAAAATTCACTATAAATATGGTGAAAATTTGGCAGAGACGGTTCGTAAAACTCGAACATTTTTGTGTTGTCGTGAAGCACCTTATCGGACCGCAATACAGAAATTGGTGAAAAACTGTGCACGTCACTCAAGAACAGCCGAAAATATTGCTGCTGAAGCCGAAAGTGTTAGAGAAAACCCAGGTTTGTCAATTTCTCGTCGTTCTTTGGAATTAGGCATTCCACAAACGTCATTACACCGTATTTTGCATACAGATTTGGGTCTTAAGGCTTATAAAGTTCAGTGAACACAAGAACTCAAGCCAGTCAATCATCAACAATGTCGTGTTTTTTCTGATTGGATCCTTGAAATGCATGACAATGATCCGGAATTCCATCGAAAAATCATCTTGAGTGATGAGGCCCATTTCCACCTCGGTGGCTTCGTCAACAAGCAAAATTGTCGCATCTGGGGTCGGAAAACCCAAGAGTTATTGTTGAAAAGCCTCTCTATCCCCAACGCATGACTGTTTGGTGCGGTTTATGGTCCGGCGAAGTCATTGGACCTTACTTTTTGGATTGCGGTATCGAGATGATTAATAATTTTTTATGGCCGGAATTGGATGGTATTGATCTGGACAACGTTTTATTTCAACAAGGCGGCACTACGTGCCACAGAAGCAACGAAACCATAGAACTTTTATGAAAATAGTTTCTCGACCGTGTTCTCTTTCGAAGAGGTGATCACAATTGGCCACCGAGATCATGTGACTTAACACCTTGCGACTTCTTCATTTGGGAGGGAGTTCCTGTTATATGTATGTCCAAATAATCTCACAAGTTACTGTTTATATTCATCATCATCTGCAAAATTGATGGGCAATAAGCTTCTTTTGCATCGAAACTAGTATAAAACAAGTAAGGTAGACAGATCTATGTTCGTATCAGTTTGTACTCAATTTACGATATACAGTCACCAACAATGAATTAAGTCAAGAAACACGTTAAAGAGATGTACATGTTTAAAAGAAAATCTATTGTTACTTTATATTCAACGGTCGCTATTTTGTGGCAATGAATCAAAAATCACTCACATCATTAATTCTCAAAATTATTTATGGAATTCTTCTTATTTGAAAATTTGAAGATGATCAAAATTGCAGTGTCGGATTCGATGGAAAGTCCATAGCATAGCCAAATCGAGTATTTTTGTTGTTGTAGCTAAAGAAATTTCAAATAGCTCTAAGTTCCGTGAATATGATTCGATTTTCTTCAAACTTACAGAGTACTGGGACCTTTTGCCAAGCTAATTAAATATTGAATTTTGTTGAGTTTAAAGGTATCCATACGATTTAATTGGGGAAAACGTGAAACTCGTAGACTACTGTTATGAATAAAGTTGAGTGAATTTCAACTTCCATTATATTTTCAGATTTTCGAATCAAATGTGTTCAATTATGGGGCACACATTTTAATATATTTCCCCTCTCCCTGCACTCTACAAAGCTGGTAACACCAGTTCTGGAAAGGTCTCATCAGGACTTTTCATTTGATACCCCGTATGACTATCTTCAGTAGAAAATATTTTCGCGGCTCCCCTTCCGACATGGGGGAACTGCCCTCTTGAAAACCTATGAAATATTTATGAATACACAAACTTTCGAGGGATTATCACCTTTGATCCAACTATGAGGTTTGTAGCTACTATAGTTTCGAAGAAAAATTGATATGACAGACAGACGGGCAGACAGATAAACGGACAGACAAAACCGCTTTCAATATAATCTTTTAATTTTACAAAACCCAAAAATATGCTTGAAAGGTCTCCAATGAGAGCGCAATGTGAAAATTGCAAGCAAAATAATTGGTCCGGACGCGAGTCAGGCATTTGTTTTCGTTTAGTCAAATAAAATAAAAATTGGTGATTTAATTCTCTTAAAAAAAATTTTGGAGAAAAAAAGAAAACCGACTTCAAAGTGCCCTAAAAAGGATGAAATAATTTTATGGAAGGGATGCCGTATCAATTTTTCCCCGTTTTTTTTTTGTGATGGTGCACATATTGGAGTTTTTATGTAGAAGAGGGGAAATTGATTTGGCACCACTTCCGTATAATTTATTTCTTCCTTTTAAGGTCATTTTGGGGTCGGCTTTCATTTTTTCTCTCAAAGGTTTTTTTTATGAGAATTAAATCAAAATCAAATCGGATGCTTGGATTAGGGTCCATGTTTCACGCCTATAGTATAACACAGGTCTTATCACAGATTTGTATACTGGCAGCTTTGTTTTCCTGTGTGTGCAGGTGATCTTCAATATCGTCAAAACAGAATAAAATAGTTTATTTGCGAGCTGTATTCTTCGGCGTATATTGTCTCTTTGTTATGGGTGAGCATTGAGGTTTCTTAGTTTTACTCACTCCAAACACTACCATAGCCAATTTTGTAGAAATTGAACCTATGCAATACCGAGCCGCACTTGATTCAATTTTGTGATAATGTCATATTGAGGCCAAAAGCAAGAAATTTTGGCATATTACTTAAAGCAAGCTACGCCAATTTTTTTTTGCCTTTCAATGCCATGTAACTGAGCTTAAGCAGCTAGGTCACTTCCGATTCACACGTCTCATTATGGACAATGCCAGCAGTAGCAAGCAACGAAAGCACCACAGACCGACGCGAGCTGGGTATACATTTAAGCATCTGGAGGAAGCGGGAAAGGTTCATTGGCGCATTTATATACGAAGCAACCACCGCATTATTTAGCCATCAAATTCGGAAGTTGATGATGATATAGTGGATCTACTACTAAATTTACCTGTGTCTCTTAAGCAAACATACTTAGGCAAGGGTTGTTACCAAACCAACGGATAACAACAGCAATAGGACACAATAACCTGTCAGTTGACCTATCAACCGGCTTCAAGCGACTTGAAACGAAGCTCTAAATTCCCGACACTACGACTGGATCATGCGAAAGTGGAAACTGTCGACACCCATTCAACGTATGCGGAATCACAGAATTCATAATGCCTCAAAGCAAAGGTGTCAGATATTAAAATAAGGTTTAAAAATGGGACATTATTCAAAGGAGAAGATCTGCATAAATACGTTTTAGTTAAGAGAACCAATTGCCAAATATTGGAATATTTCCAGGAAAGTTCGATTAATACTATAAAACATACCGCGGCAGATTAGTTGATAGAATTTAAGGATCTCTAATATTTTGGTTCGAAGTTCCAATATGTAATTCGATACTTCCAAGGACCCCGCCATTTGGATATATGGAATGCAAGTAGCGAGGAAGCCAAATTTAAAAGCCCTATCAGTTTTTTGTAATCAAAATTGATTTCGATAATGGGCAAAACATTCTGGCCGAATCAGAACATGCACTTACATCTAATATTAAAAAATGGAAAGAACTTCTATATTCTTATGCCAACTCTAACTAGTCATGGGGTTAATGAAAAAACTAAGTAACCTTTGTTTGTAACAATTAAACACCTTACCTCCTCTCCTTACTGGCTAGTGACATCGTGCCACTGCACATCATATATTCTTCCCGCACAAATTTACAAATTATCCACCACAGAAGGCTTAAACAAGCGTAATCACTAAATTTTTGGGAGACAACCGGTAACCAAAATAACGAAAATCGGTGGGTAAATACCACACACGATACACTTCGCGTTAGCACAAACTCCCGCCGGGAATGAGATGGACTAAAATTTTAGCGCCTCGGCTCCGAAGGATTAGAACTCAAAGATTATCAACAAAATCCTCAACTCGCGTCGAGATGTAAATAAATACTACTGACAGATCGAGCTGCCAGCTACCTTTTTGCCGGTAACAATTCGTGAGGGTGTCAAAAGTTCTTGTTTACTCGGTGAGGAAGTCTACAGGTTTTTGTGTGGTGGTGGAACTAGTTAGTAGATTGCAGGTGGTCAGAAGGTGGCTTTGCGGTTAGGTGGCTGCGAGCGCCAAACGATTTAAGTGTGATAATTTTGCTCCAGCCGATCGTTTTCTTGATTCAAACGTTTTCGGGTGAGTTGGTTGGACCTGGAGAGCCTAAGCTGGAGGAGCTGCAATAAAACGATAGAGGTGGCAAAGTAGTCGGTAATATCTTTCATTACCGGTTATCGTTGTTTTTGCGCCCTAAAAAACGAATTTGCTCACATTTTTGATACTGTATTCGCCAAGTCTGATATCTTGCCTATGTATGTAAGTTCTCACCTATTTTGTGGATCGGGAATGTAATAGATTGGCTCTACTCTTACGGCATATGTTCTTGTTGCCAAATGTGCTGGATGACTTTGTGAATAGTTTCTGAAAACTGCTGCCAGCATATTTAACGAGCTCCACTGGAATATCATCAATGCCCGGCGCTTTATCATTGTTTTGGGCTTTGATGGGGGCACAGACTTCATCCAGAGTAGGTATAGCCAATGAATGCTCTCCAGAGACATTTCTAAGCTTCGATGTTCCCGAGCTGTGGAAGTTCTTGCCCGTTTTTCCTTAATCCTGGTTTCATCAGCGATTATGTTACCGGTGTCATCGCGACAGAGCCTCGTTTCAGGCTTTGCATGACTTTGTTTGCTGGTCTTGTGTTGTTGCTCACGAAACTTACATCGATGCTTCTCAATTGGTCATCATAGTATTTTTTAATGTCCTCTCTTTGCTCTGACTTTCCTACCTGAATATTCTTTGTACACCTGATTATTTTTGTCTAACGCATTATGGCGCCCATCATTGAACCAACTGGCATTTAGCCAAGTAGTCGTTATGTTGGTATTAGGCTGGGAAAGATACAGGATTTTATATTTTATTTATATAAATTATATTTTATATACACTTATGTAATTGCAATGCTGTGTCCCGATTTGATTATGTGCTTTGCCACTGTAGATCTAGTTGCCCCTCTGCTGCGCTTTTTTGTTAGCGTAGCTTCCTGTAGATACCTCGTTCCCTTGGTTCTCATTGATCTTCTTGTCTGTATGACATATTCCGTGGAGCAGTCTGGGTATGTGATTTTATATTTGTATGCCACTCAGGAAGTTTCGCCGGTGTATTTAATCTCCTTCGCTGTATCTAGAGAGTTGTGACCGCAGGTTGTATCGGGTTTCATTGGCAAGTCGAGCCGGTTTGATCTCCTGCCAAAGTTGATGACGTAGACTGGTTAGTCTTTCGTGAGGTTCTATCACCACGACAGGGGCTTCCAAACATTTTAGTCAGCAGAGCAGTACGTATGATTTGCCATGATAAATAATGTGTTGACCAAATGCTGTGGAGTAAATTGAGACGCCACTCAGTGACTGGTAGGACAAGCGCAGTGTACAGGTAATTAAGGAAAACCTTCGATTTCAGTCTCTCTGGTTTGGAAGTGTATACGCACGAACATAGATAGTAGATAGATAGGGTAGTAGAGTATAGTTGAGCCGCTCAGATGCGATGGATTGCGGTGAATAAACAAGGGTTGCTTGATGTACTACACCGTATCGCTCCAGAAGGGGTTTAAATTGCCGGGAACAGAATCGGACTCCATTGCCTGTGTAGAGATTTTTAGAAACCCCCGAATACGTGGAAAATCTATCTAACCAAAAATTTTACAATTTAGACAACTGGTCCTAAACAACGATGGTACCTACATTGCCCGAAGACGAGCAAGAGTAAGGTGTCAGTAGGTCTAGATATAGCCATTGGAACATGCACTCGAGGACATTTAGCAGGCCCATAGGAGGTTGCAACACTTAGTTGTTGCATGTTTTGCAGGTGGCGAAGTATTCCTTGACTTGCTGGAACATCTTTGGCTAGAAGAAATATTTTCTTAACCGCTGAAAAGTTCGCCCATACCCTCTATGTGCGGTAATCAGGTTATGTGTCATATCCTCTAGAATCCATAACCTCCATGCTTCTTTTTACTGAAGAGTGTCACCCATTGCATATTTGGTACGTTTGTACACATGCCTATCTGCCACTTTCAGATCGCGTAGTTGTGACTCTAGTGCTACGATGGATAGTCGCAGGTTTGTGTAGTCTACTGCGTTAAAGTAGAGGCTTTTGAGGTCCACGTTTAGTGGGCCATTCTCGTTTTGAACATTTTAAGTTGAAAACCAAAGCTCTGCAGTTTAAAGGTCCATCAAGCGAGACGACCGTGTAAGTCTGCCTGGTTCATTAACTATCGTAGTGAAGTATGATCTGTAATGATTTTGAATGTATGGCTTTGAACATATGCCCAAAACTTCTTGGTGACCATCACCGCTGCCAGACATTCCTACTCAAACAGTGTGGTTTCTCTGGGCCTAGTTCAGCTTGCTTGACATAAAAGCTATGCAAGATTTTTCTCCGTTAGCGGTTAATTGCGTTAGAATCATACCAATTGCATATTGACTTGCATTATAATAAATGGAGAAGGGCTTGCTGAAATGCACTTGTTTGAGGCTCTTCAAATGCTTTGAGGCTGTGCTAGGTCTTACCCGGACTGGTCTTGATGGTATCTGGTCCGATAATGTGTCCTAAGCAACGAACTTTTTTCATGACAAACTGGCTTTTTCGCAAATTTATGATAAGGATGTAAGAATGTATAAAGCGACTTCTTGCAATAAAGCCATGTATTCAGTGAAAATTTCGGTAACAGAATAGGAGACCATCAAGATATACAAAGGTTCTAGGGTTCGGTGGTATTACCTTGTCCATTCAGCAGCACATAATCTGCGGTGTATTGCATAAGCTGACAGTGAAACTACGAAATGAGTCAAAAGGATGGTACCGAAATTATTCTCACGCAACCCATTACAATCGGTAATGAAATCTTTCAGATGGGTGGATATTCTGGATACGCTGGAAAACTCTTTTCAAGTTCCAGAATATCTAATGCGGCTTTTGAGGAACTACCTAAAGGACCGAAGCCTGCTCTACGACACGACACAGGGCCAACGAAGGATGGCGGTTACATCGGGTGTTGCCCAGGGATCTATCCTTGGTCCGGACCTGTGGAACGTGTCTTACGACGGGCTACTGAGACTTGAGATGCCAGATGAGTCGCGCTTGGTCGGCTATGCGGATGATGTTGCGGCTCTGGTCGCCGGACGCACCGTTGAACAAGCGCAACTTAGGCTAGGTATGCTAATGCGCCGAGTGAGGGACTGGATGACTACTCGCGGGCTCAGTTTAGCACTGGAGAAAACCGAAGTGGTCATCTTGACAAAAAAGAGAATCTCTAGAGTAAGGATGATCAGTATTGGAGATATACAGATCGAATCGAAGCCAGCGGTGAAGTACCTGGGGCTACTGATCGACTCGAAGATGAGTTTCTCTGAGCAAATCAGGGCAACGGCTGAGAAGGCTGCTTCGGGAATATCGGCCCTGAGTCGACTTATGGCCAACGTAGGGGGACCCAGCCCATCAAGAAGACGCCTCTTGATGAGTGCTGTAGGGTCAGTGCTACTGTACGGAGCAGAGGTATGGGGCGACGCTCTCAGCAAGGAGGTATACCGAAAACGATTGGCACAGGTACAGAGAAGAGGAGCACTGAGAATTGCATCTTCGTATCCAACAGTCTCCGACTCGGCGGTGAGAGTGATTGCAGGCGTGATACCTGTCGCCCTCTTTGCTAGAGAGCGCCGCGCTATTTACCTGCGCCGAAACGAGGATGCGAGGGAGATGGTTGTCCGCGAGGAGAGACAACGCTCGCTCAACGATTGGCAGCAGTCTTGGAGGAATTGCACGAAGGGAAGGTGGACTGCGTGCCTCATCCCGGATGTGAGACCGTGGCTAAATCGAAAGCATGGTGAGACTGACTTCTATCTGACCCAGCTTTTGAGCCGGCACGGGTGTTTTCAGTCTTACCTGCACAAGATCGGCAAGTCAGGGTCTCCCGATTGTCGGTTTTGCCCAGGAGAGGAGGACAATGCCTGTCACACATTTTTTGCATATACGAAATGGGTCAGGCTGCGAAGGGAACTCTACAGGGAGATGGGATAGCTCACCCCGGATAATATAGTTGCGGTGATGCTCGAATCGGTTGACAAATGGAACCAGGTGGCACATTATGCTCGGGCAGTCCTAAAATATAAAAGGGACTCACAGCAGCCGGAGGCGCTGGGGCTGGGGGATCGCTCTTCTGGCAATTCCTCTTCCCTCCTCCCCTCCCGCTAGGAAAGGGACTCCCCAGCTTGAAGGCGCCCCACGGCGTAACAAAACGAGACCTGGCCCGAAGTAATGTGTCAAACGGTTCCAGGCTAGGTTCTCAGATTGACAGGGGAGGTGTTTAGTGGGTAGTCCAAAGGTATCCTCCATGGGAGTCCCACACTGCCAGACTCGGCGGGTATAAATGCCTTCACCTCCCTACCACAAAAAAAAAAAAAAAAAAAAAAGAAATCTTTCATACCGAGGCTTAACACACTATCAAAACACACACAGTAACTAGTGCGTTACTGTGAGAAAAGAGAAAATTTTCGACTAAATGTTAACTCACTGGGATATTGATACATAAGGTCGTGTTCCACATCCAATTTTATTGACCGAGTGAGACGTTGAAACGAACTATTGACATTAATTCATGTCGGAGCTTCTACTTGAACGCTAAGATGTCATTTCAATCTGCCCTGAAATCGATCCGTTTCGCAGCTTTCAGTATATGGAAATTGGGGTCAATTGCCTTATAACCGGGTTAGCATTTTTGGGAAGATATGGAGGAATATAAAGTTCATCCCGGTATTAGCGATGCTCCATTGGTAACGAAGTCATAAAAGGACGAAGAATAAAATAAAAACCCTGTTTGGTGTCTGATCAATGGAATGTGGTGGAGGTAAAAAGTCAAAACTTTTTTGTAAATATCGATGCAACAGAATTTCGAAGTTGGAAATTGTTGAAGAAAAGTCTAAAGTTTTTTAAGAAACGAAGTGTAAAAAAAGGAAGGCCGAAAAGCGTGTGGAGGCGGGGAAAGATCCAATTACTGCTGAAATAAGGCCAGGTTGCGTGGAAAAATTTAATGTTTGATTGGTTGCTGAGCGAGTGCGTCGAGGGAAGATCGTGTGAAATCCGCACAGAGTTCAACGAGGAGGCCTTCTAATAGATTATCGTAGGTAGCAAAGAGGTTAGTTTAAAGTAAATTTAAATTTTGGTATACATTTTTTTTTGAATAATGTCGTGAATTAAAAAAAAATTAATAAAACCAAAAAAAAATTATACCAAAATATAAAAATATACTTTAAACGAACTTCTTTGCCACCTACTTTTTCGTTGTTTAAGTTGGCTAACTTAATCTGTTCCCAGATTCCCCATAACACGCCATATTGGATCAGCCATCTTAAATTCGTGTTCGTACTCAGCGACCCGTACAGCTTTTAAAAATAGTGATTTCTGCGTGGTTTTTCGAGGTTAGAAAAAAAACTGCACGTTGTATCTCAATCCTGATGACGGATTTGAATTTAACGGAGCCTTTTATATTGAAATATTTTATTGAATGTAAAAAAAAAAAAAATATTTATCCCAGTAAATTTTCACTATTTTTCATCAGTTATTGAGGTTCGAGAAAAATGTTGACGTGATGGGCGAATTCTGACCCCAGATTTGCGTTAGGAGGCGAAATAACTACGGAAAATGTGAATCGCATAAAAAGTATACCCAACTCTGGGTAAATGTCGAATCAATATTATTTTTATTTGGAAATTTTCTTCATTTTGACAAGGTCAAACATTTCATCAGATCACCATTTCTTACCATCCCACAAAAATTGGTGACTGCAGCTTTTGTAATGCAAGAGCAAACTTACTTGATACACGGGCGAATTGATGGGCATCCTAGAAGCAAAACTTGTAGGTTTGTCTAAAATTCCGTTCAATAAAGCCCTTAAAGCATGCTTTCTTCATATCCCCAAATAATTTGCACTTAACTACGAAAAATATCGGTCACGTCTTCCACAACTTATTACCAAACTTGAAAGTAGCCAATCAATTCTATCTGCGCTCTCAACCTTTCCCCATATAAATAACTCATTCAGTAAAAAGATCCAAACTTCCGTCATGATAGCTTTAATACTTGTTCGAGGAAACTTGACCTCACTATCGTGACAATATACTTGGGAAGTTGTTTCCGACTCCAACCATCCGAAGAAGAACAACAAAAAAGTCCAATAAAGGATACGGAAATGATAATTAAAACTTCTGCACGAACAAAACTACCCAATCACATACACACTCATACAAATGCTCACAGCTACGAGACGAGAAAGCAATCCTATGGCTAAGACAATTTGAGGTTTCATTACACGACAATTGTAATTTCTCGAGAAACGTTTAGCCATTGTTTTTATCTGAAATGTTTTGTTATGTGCGACGAGGGTTGTTCAGATATTTAAGCTCTAAGTACAAATTTCACTCCTTATTCGTTGATGCAAACAAGAACTTATTAGAATTGTTTTTAGGGTTTAGGAACGATACTGAAAAGGTTTATGCCATGTTTTATACGTCTAATAGCAGTTGTTAAGTTCCTGTGGAAGGTATACAGGAATTAAGTCGAGATATATTTGATGAATAATTGAGAAAGGATTATATTTTTATCCTCAATTTGTATTTTTGGCTCTTTGTAACATGTTACAAGATTGAAAGAATTATTAAACTTAATCAATAGGATATGCGTTTTACAGTGTTCGATATTAATGGACAACTTCAGCGTTTTCCTAGAAGTTATGTGATGCAACGTAGCGTACTAGAGTGGAAGGGCTGCAGGACTTTGCAATCTTAAAATTTACCTGCAAAAAAATAATTTTGTTTCTAACTTTTGTTTGCCTTAGAGTATTTCATTCTTCTTAACTTTTCCATTCTGAAATAAGCTCTAGTTTTAATTATTTTAGATTTTTATTTTAAAATGCATCTTCTTCTTCTTCATAGCACTACAATCTCTCCAGGGCCATCGCTTCCTGCAAATAGCGCCTCCAACTGTCTCGGACCATTGACCGCGTCCTCCAATTTCGAAATCCGAGCAGCGATGACCTGTTTTCGTCGACCGAGTCGCACCAGCGCTTCCTCGGTTTCCCCACTGTTGTTCGTCCATACGATTCATGTGGCCAGCTCATTAAAATTCCCGCAGTCTTATAATCGTTGAGGCCTCCAGCTCACCAAAAATGTCATACAGCTCATGGTTGTAACGAATCCGCCATTGGTCCTCATCTAGCTTCGCTCCGATTATTTGCCTCAGGACTCGTCGCTCAAAGGCGTTCAATATATTTTTACGGATGCTTGGGTTAGAGTCCATGTTTCACACCCATAGCATGACACAGATCCTATCACAGATTTGTATACTTGGAGCTTTGTTTTCCTTTGCATGCAGCTGGTCTTCAAGATCGTCAAAACTGGATAAAATTTGTGAGCTGTATTCTTCGGCGTATTTCGCCTCTTTCATTACTGGTTCATGTTATTTTGGCACCTAAGTACACAAAGTTGCTCATATTTTTGATACTGTATTTGCCAAGTGTGATATTTTCTATAATTGAGGTATTTTTCCTCGACTACGTCGTGAGCCTTGTTGTATTTTCATTTATTTGTAGCCATACTAATTTTGCTTCCCTGTCGAGTTTCAGGAAGATGTACCTCGTGTATCGACGGGTACCTTCCTTATGACGTACTCCAGAGTCAAATTGAATAGCAATGGGTCCAGCTCATTTCCCTGCTTTAGTCCGATATTTGTGTCAAAGGCATCGGTGAGTTGGTTATTGATGCGGACTTGGGAATTGTCGACGTCATTGTCATTTTGGTAAGATGAACTGATTTGGCTGGGGTACCCAAGCAAAGCATTGGTACAGTACGTTACGATCAATACTGTTGTATGCGTACTTAAAGTCAACAAAAAATTGGTGAACGTCTATGTTGAACTCCCAGCATTTTTCAAGTACCTGCTTGACTGTGAATATTGGTCTATCATCGATCTACCCCCTCTAAAACCACCTCGATACTCCCCAATAATACTGTTGGCGTATGATATGATTTTATTTTCTAAGATCAATGAAAATGTTTTTTACGAAGTACAAAGTGGTAATATGCCTCTATAATTTTTGTACTATAGCTTGTCACCTTTTTCTGTGGATAGGGTATATAGTTGAATAGCTCCACTCTTTTGGCATATGTTTTAGTTGCCAAATGTGCTGGATGACTTTGTGAATACTGCTGCCATCATGTTGGATGCACTTCATTAGAATCTCATCGATGCCCAGCGCTTTATTACTCTTTTGGGCTTTGATGGCGGAACAAACTTCATCCAGAGTAGGTGGGGCCAATGGAAGCTCTCCGCAGACGTCTATAGTCTCCAATGTTGTAGAGCTGTGCGAAGGATTAGGAAGGCTCTTGAAATTTGATGCCCATGCTTCCTTAATCTTGGTTTCATCAGCGATGATATTGCCGATGTCATCACGATAGACCGTAGTTTTGGGCTGATAACCATGTGTCAGGCTTTTCACTACTTTGTATACTTGTCTTGAGTTGTTGCTCGCTAGACTTACATCAATGCTTCTCAATTGGTCTTCATAGTATTTTCTTTTCTCAATTCTAATTATCTTATTCGCTACTCTTCTGAGATTTTCATAGTGTTCTCTCTTCACCGGGTTTTTCTACATACGTATTCTTTGTACGCCTGATTCTTTTTATATAACGTATTCTGGCACTCATCATCAAACCAATCATTTCTCTTGCGCCGGGCGGGATGTCCGATCGTCTCTTCTGCCACGGTCCTAATAGCCGCTTTCACTTCCATCCAGAGCTCGTTGCTAGTTGTCTGACAAATGTATAGTGAGGTACTTA
This sequence comes from Odontomyia ornata, assembly GCA_963969285.1. Classification (NCBI taxonomy): domain Eukaryota; kingdom Metazoa; phylum Arthropoda; class Insecta; order Diptera; family Stratiomyidae; genus Odontomyia; species Odontomyia ornata. The sequence goes on from OZ017741.1 coordinate 209,256,589, forward strand.
CTAATTAATCCATGATCACATACCCTGCACAGCAATGTGAAAAGTTTGGTGGTTGCCCGCATTTTTTAAGCGCTTACTAAAAAAGTTCGTTAAGAATAATAATATTAAAATGCTACATTATTTATTTTAATGACAAATTTATAACAGTTTTATGTCGTTATATGACCGCACCTTTAAGCTTTCTAATAAACTGTCAATGTCAAAACGTTAGTTAAAGCCAATATTTTCATCATGGTAAAGTTCACGAACCAGCAATGTTTGGAAATTATTAAAAATTAATATTAATTACTAATATCGAAAAATCATCTTCAGCGATGAAGCTCATTTCTGGCTAAATGACTTTGTTCATAAGCAAAATATGCATTATTGGCTAGCAGCAAACCCACATGTGCTTCTTGAGACAACGTTGCGTCTGCAAAAAATTACTTTTTGATGCGGTTTTCATGCCAGAGGTTTGTTTGGGCCGTTTTTTTTCGTGGATGAAAACAACAGTCGTGTTATCGTCAATGGAGAGTGCTATCATGTTATGTTAGGAGATTATTTGTGGCCAGAATTAGACGAACTTGGCATTAATGATTTCTGGTTTCAACAAGACGGTGCCACTAGCTCCACAGAACGCCTCACAATCGATTTAGTGAAATTTATTTATTGTTATGTCCTTAATGGAAAAACCTATAGATACTCCAAACTGTTTTTCCGTGGAAGAAACATTAATATTACTGGATGAGATATAGTCAACAGTCATAATTCGAGCTGGTGCTTTATATACCATTTTCTTGATTTGTTTAGATTGTTCTTATCTTACAGTATTTTTTGCTGCATTAACCTAAACACTTCTTTCTTTAAACTGGCCAACTTTTTTCTAGAAGCATTTGGTTTGTCGACAAACGTTAGGTCCTATAACAATAGAAAATTATTAGAATTTTACCAATAGAAGATTCGCGTGTGAATATGCCACGAAAAATCAATAGGCTGAAATTGTTAAATTAGAAGAAGTATTCAAAGAATGGAGTTTGAAGAGAATGGCAAGGTTGGCTGCCTGATTAGAGTGCTTCTTCAAGCTAAAGAAATGTATCCCGAACCCTTTTGATTTCAAAATGGAGGAAGATCAGCAATCTATGAAATTAAAGATATACGAATAAGCGCTAAATGATGCTCAAATCTTAAAATAAGATTGAAAAATGTTCTTGCTATATAACTAGTAAATGCAAAAAACTAAATGCAATTGACTTAAATACAAATTAAAAAGTTTTGCGCGTTGCAGAACATCTTATCGCAACCCAGTTGTGACTAGTACTGCCACAAGAAGCGACACACGTATAAATGAGCTAAAATTAATTTGCAAATTAGTCAGGCACTTACAATCAATCAAACGGAATCAGTTAGTTTGTTAATTCAAAATAATTTAGGATTTAGTATAGAGTACTTGTGTATGTCTCATTCAACGCAGAAGTGGCATCAACCTAGTCACTATAATCTAGTTGAGATCATGCTAGCCCACTCAAGTTAGAGTTAGCATCTGATCATTCACTTCAATGACGAAATCTTAATATAATTTTCGAGTATTTCTCTTACGTCACAACCCCATCATGTAATGATTTTTTCTTCTTAGTCTATACGCTCAAGATTTCCCGAAGCAAATCTAAACCGACCCCTCATCCGTTATAGATGTGAAGTCTTGGAATGTGCTAACGAACTGTCCTCAATAGGTCAACAAGCCCAGACACCCTTAGTCTTCTCTGAGGTGGCTGCTGGGAGGTCAGCTAGTGTGGAAAGGAATTTTGGTCGCAAGTCTTCCATGATCAGACTAAATTCGACTACAATTTTCTCAGCCACTGAATCAAAACGCGTCAAAATGATCTCATTAAAAACGATGCTACTCTACACTAATTTATTTCCATCTCCTTCAGACCATACGTACAGACCAAAAGAGAGAAACAGGAGATATCAATTAGATTTCACGCTTTCCCGATTATTCGCCGACGTGGTGCCAGAAATTAACTCCTCGAGTCCAAAACCAAATCAATCTAGTCTAACTGTAAACGCTAAGTCAACCTACTGCCCCATGTAGCGAATCAAGCCACCGAGCCAATCAGTCGCGGGGTTGTAAAACCTTACGTTCTCGTTGGGGTACTCCCCTCCCGACTTCCTTCCCTCCTGAAAAAGAACGACTATCTACTGAAAAGGAAAGATTATGTTTTTGTTTAGCAGTTCATAAGTTTTCTTCGAAGATATGATTATTATTCAAATGGTTTTTATTTATGACAAATACAAAAAAGGAAAATCTATAATTATTTACTTATTTACACCTAATGTTTACGCCTCGTTTTTGTGTTTAATTTTTCTTGTTGTTCTCTTAAATACACTCCCCATTTGTATTTTTGATAATTATTATGTTTATCGCAAATGTGGATTTTCTTTAAAAATGTGAAAACTGGTAAGTATTTTGCGAAGGGAAGAAAATGGTAAGAACTATGAACGAATTTATATCTTATGTATTGATTTTTCCAAGAAAGTTGCTTGTATTTAGGAACATCACTGCCTAAATTAGGAACTATTTAGGCAAGCCCCATCACTGCCTAAATTAAACAGTGATGGGGTTATGCGTTACGTTCAATAGGCTCAACTAGGGCATAATGACCGCCTAAATCGAATTCCTACTCGGGATTCACTTTTGAATCCAATTTGCTCATGAATTGGCTTTAATCCATGTCCAAATCGATAAATCAAATATAAATAACAGTGTATTCAATGATCAACAATATTTCGTCGATTCAAACCACTCTTATCACTTAAAAATCTTTCGTACTTTTCATCGATGTATTTTAAGATTGCACTAAAACTATCAGAATTGTCGGTAGCATCACTGAAACCAGGTGTGTCTACAACAGTCGAATGCAGCTTCATTCCACTTTCCTGAATTTCTACCGTCGATGTATCCAGCTTGACTGTCTGTTTTTGTTTTTCAACATCATCTCCGAATAGAGGTCTGTTAAAATGAATTATTTACTAGGGTTAAATTACGAAGACCGGATTCGCAAATCACCATTAGTTTAAATAGGTTACATACCATTTTGGTTGATTCATTGGTTCGAATTTTAAGAATCTTTTTTCGTTGTTGTTTTGTATATACTTAGCAGCCAGAATATATATGAAATTCAGAAAAACATCAACCGTTGCACGAAGCGATACTAACCGAAACATACAGCACAATGAATAACTCAGAACCATCTGCCAACTTGTCGTTGACAATACGTCAACTCGTAGCCCGACGATAACCACCCGCTTCCAGAACGATCACTCGGGTGTTATTTGTCATACACACGAGTGCATTTAATGATGTTTCGTCAATTCATTCCTAACTCATGTAAAGATGACAGATCTCTTCAGGGTATCGCTCCGATGTATCGGAGGTTATTACAATTATCAAGTTTGAGGCAGATTATATCCCTGAAGCAGTTATCTTTACTGATAAGATAATAACTATTCTAAAGTTCTATAAAAGTTTTCATGTCTGAATCTCAGACAGGGCCGATTGATCATTAGGTGTCACTACTTGATGAGGTGAATATGGCCTTCTAAACAGATGGCTCTAGGACTGAAACAGGATAGTTCTTAAATCAAGATATCCAGAAATCTCTACCACTAAAAATGCAGACTGTTGTGTTTCAATCAGAGGCATTTTAATATCTACGATGTAGTGCAATGGATTATAGACAGTGGGTGGAGAGAAAAGCAAGGCTACGTCCACAGAAATAATCAAACGGCTGTATGCTCTCTCCATATGTGTTAGTTTATAAAGTTTACTCAGCATAAATCTTTAGCTGCAGGGATTATAAATGCTGACGCGAGAATGGCCGCAAATATAAACATGTGATTCGATTAGAGATTTCAGCGTCACCAGATCTCACCCTTGGGGGAGCCATCTGCATCTCGTTCGTAAGAAAGATAGTTCCTGTGCGGGGACTAGCGACGACTAAATGCCGCCACTGTGTCAGAAAGTTATCCAATGCACCACATTAAGGATATAACTTTTGATTTTGCCGGAAAACTCATCTTTCTCAAAATCAATCTACTCCAGGCATTTTAACCATATCCCGATTAGAGAAGAGAACATTCCAAAAACAGGGATATCGACACCTTTCAATCTGTATGAGTTCACTACAGTAAAGTTCAGTCTACGCAATGCAGCTCAATAACTCAGCGGTTTATGGAACAGGTACTCCAAGGCCTCAACTGCTGTATTTGCTAAGTCGACGATATTCTGGTTACTTCCAAATGAGAGGATCAACCTGGAAAGCATCCATGGGTGGTGTTTGAATGCCTCGCTGAGAACGGACTAGTAATCAATGTGGCCAAGTGCTCATGGGGAGTAACAGAGGTCAAATATCACGTTCATGTGATCAACGCACAAGGTATTTTACCCCTACCTTCTCGGGTGCAGTTGATTCGAAACCATGCACAACCCACGACAGTAGCGGAGCTTCGCCATTTTCTGTGATGCATTAACTACCATCGATGCTTTATTCAAAATGCAGCCAGTTTGCAATCTCCATCAAATAATGACTTCTCGTTTTCAAAGAAAAATGGCAAAACACCAATCATTTGTTCACCAGTAACAGAAAAAGCGTTCCCAAATTGCAAAAACAGTCTGGCCAACTCCAGTTCCAATTCAGGCAAACAGCCACTGAGACTTGCTACTGATGCGTCAAACGTTGCGGTCGGCGCAGTCCTCGATCAGCTGCAAGCAGGCAAGTGGCTACTGTTTGCTTTCTACCAGGAAAAGCTATTCAAGCCGCAAACCAGCTAGAGCGTCTATGACCGTGAACCACTGGCCATGCATCACTTTCGGCACTATTTGGAGGGCTCAACATTTTACATTCTCGCAGGCCACAAGCCACTTAACCACGCGTTTGCGCAACATTCCAATAAAGCATCACCATGGCAACTTTGCTATCAGAGCTTCATTTTCCAGTTTTTTCGGACGTAAGATACATTCCTGGAACTACCAATAGCACCGTGGATGCTCTCTCATAGATTGAAGTAATCTTAGTCTCATCTATTGTTGATATGAACCAATTGGCGCTTGAGCAGCAACAGTTTGCGGGAACTAGTCCGCAATCATAACACGTCACTTATCTTATAAAACGTTACCGTTGATGATAACGTGGAATTGATGGCTGACACGTTATTTTCAAAAGTGCGCCCATTCGTTCCAATTTTGCATAGAAAGTTATTCGACGTTGCCTTCCATCCATCACGTCCAAGTGGCCAAGCAACTTTCAAGGTTTTATCAAGCAATTTCATCAAAATGAAAAGAGACGTTTGAGTATGAGCATGAAATTGCGTACCATGCCAGCGATGGGAAATTGTCCGCCACAGAAAAAACCGTACGGGTAACTTCCCGCTACTCAATGAACGGTTTCAGCATGTATACTTGGACATCATCGGCCCTTTGATACCATCCCAGGCTTACAAGTATAGCCTCACGGTAATGGACTGATTTTCAAGGTGGTCCGAGGCAATACCGTTGAGTCAAAAAATAGCTGAAACTGTTGTTCAAGCATTTTTCAATAACTTGGTAGCGCAGTTCTGCGTAACACACACAATTACAACGAATCAAGGCACTTAGTTCAAGTTGTCGCTTATCAGAGCACTTGCTTGTTTTATCGAATGCGATCAAACCAGGACGTCATCCAATCACCCCGCTATGCAACCATCAAAGAGGACCTGGCAGCGTCTTGTGCAGAAATTCTATACGGAACGCTGCTTAATTTTCCCTGCGAGCTAATAGTTCCACAATGCACAGCCATCGAGTCACATGAGTTCCAACTAAATTACGAGAAACGATGAGCCAACTGCATTTTTTGACCTCAACTCAACAAAAATCACGGCCACCGTTTGTAAAGAAAAGTCTTTGGACTTGCTCCTACATACTTATGAGGATTGACGCAGTCTAAAAACCATTGACTCAGCCGTATTCAGGACGACACAAAGTTATTAGGAGAATTTCAGACACCCTTTACGCCATGGACGGATGCACAGCCCATATTGCCACCGAGCGGCTCAAGCACACCATTCTCGAAACGGTACACTGTCAAACTACTCAATATGTTGAGTGTGTTCCGACCAAGGGGGCACCGCAGAGCACAATGGCCATTGACTTTCATCCAGGTCAGCATCGCAACCAATGGCAACCGAGGCACCAGGACCACGTCGTGTACATCTCCATTTTAGATGGTGACGAATGATTCACATTAACCGGAGCCAGGTCCGGCAGCAGCCCAACACAGAATTTTTCTGTCGATAAACACGCCGCCACCAGGATAGAGGACATATCCGCCTAGCAAAGTCCTACTGCCGCTTTAACCAAAAGCCGAAGCTCAGCAAAATCTTTTAAATCAATGAAATTCCTACCGAATCTGGCCTCAGCTCGATTTTTGTGAGACGGAATGCATCCTTCAATTATGCTCTACAAAATTAAAAAACCGACAACGAAAAATGATAATTCATTACAATTTGTTTTTGTGGTATTTCTTCGGCTGACAATGTTACTGGGTAGAGAGTGATGTAGCGCCACAATCGCACATTGCCTGAAAACGCACTTTCAGCAATGAACGCGGTTAAAAACAAAAACGTAAAAAGAGATTCGGAACAATTTTGAGGACGAAGTCCACTCATTCGACAGCGATCATTCAGTACAGATGATTTCACCGACGACGGAATATATAACGTTTTCGAAATTCTAGCCAATAAAGTTTATCTACTTAGTATTAATCATTTGTTTATCCTTCCTATGTAACCATAATCTGTGGAGTCCTTTTACTTTTTCGTTTAGTACGAGAGAAATTTTTGAGGGTGGAAATCAAAGATAACAGTCTGTTTCTCTATCAACTTCGTCTTTGCTGTGTCCTTGTCGTTATTGAAGTTGCAGAAAATTTGTCTGCTTTCTTCAGTTTCCAAACATGAGCGTTATTGAATGTTAAAAATAGGCTCAAATCTCCCTTGACGATAAACTTCATTGATTTTGTGTCAATTTCCTATGCTTAAAATATGATCAAAACCATCTAAAAAAGGCTCTTAACTGACCCGCTAGCCAATTTGTTAGCTCAACGGGTGAATATCACTTTTTTGATTTGCGAAGTTTGTTCTTTTTAGCATAGGCAAACAAACATATGCTCTTTACTGAACTTGATTTATGGAAAATATATCCAACTCGATTATTGAGCTTTTATTTTTATTTTCAACCTGCGAGAACTCCCAGCTGATAGCATTTTCATACCATATTCAATGATTTATATCTATTCCCTCCTTAAAATTCCATCAATACTTTAAATTCCCGAAAATTTAAATAAAAACTTCAAATTAATTTATGCTTTTTTGAGTATGGGAATTTCACCTGCTTCACGTACGTATTCCTGAAAGCTGAACAACGCATTTGCTTGGAACCATGTATTAATTTTAGGTATTCAATCGTCTATGCATAACAAAATTTTCCTTTACGGATGAACCAAAATCAGTATGTAAATATGCATATTCGCAGTAAATATACATACATGGATCTAAAATTAACAGAATAGAAATTTACATACGCTGAAAGCTTTTCCAACATATTGTTGATCAGATGTAATGAGAATAATGCAAAATATTGATAGCTATATTCTATGTAGAATAGAAGGTTTGATTATCTATTATCCTTGTAATGATGTTATTTTGTCCCTGGATGAGTGATTACTGTATTTGTGTTTGACCTAGAATATTATAATAAGGGAGTATGATGGTTGTTTGTTTAATCATTAGTAGTCGCTTAAAGTTGGTCGAATATTTGTATTAAAGTAAATTTAATATGTTTTAAATGTTACGGTCATTAACAACAGCCAAAGAACTTTTTCTGAAACTTGACAGTGAAACAAAACTAGTACAGCTACAAATCAGTAAGATTAAAATAAAACCAAATACCTCAAATATTCAAAATACCATACTTGGTCAACACAGTAAATGCGAAAAAAAAACGAGAACCAGTTATGGAAGAGATGAAATATACCGAAAAATACATCTCGCAAATAAAATATTTTATTCAGTTTTGACAATTTTGAAGACCAGCTGCATACAAAGGAAAACAAAGCTCCAAGTGTACAAATCTGTGATAAGACCTGTGCTATGCTATAGGTGTGGAACATGGATCATAACACAACGTGGGGCCTGAAAAGCCCGGCTGTATCAACTGTCGAGAGCCATGAGACAGACCATCGTCTCTAGGTTACCCCACGAGGGGTCCAAAATTTTGGCGGGTAGGTAACTGCCGAAAGTAATTGCAATAAACGTGCTTCAGCATTCCTAACAACTTTCGGCGTTTGTGTTACCTTTGGACATCAATATTGTTTGACTTGCTTTTGATTTATAAATTGGTGTTTTACCGCCATTGTATAACTGACAAGGCCAAATGATATTAGAGTCCCTGTATGTGTTCAAAAGTTGTTTCATGACATCTTTTTGCGGTGGGTTCCGATTTGCATCCCAAACCAAGCGGCGCCTAATTGCCTTCCACTACATGGACCTTGATTTCGTGGATTGGCGGCTTTGCTAGTCCGTGACTATTCATGACAAGACACGCACTGCTTGTGGATCAGCCGTGGGCTGACAGACTTTACTTGGATTAACGCAGGCGACCACGAGTCGATTTCAGAGCCCAAATATTCACGGTGCCTCAAGAGACAAGTCAATTATAATGCATAGGGGGAACTATACAGTTGGTGTCCCTACCTGCGAGAGGGAAATGTGGAAAGACCAAATTATACATTGCTTAACCTTTATTTATCTTAGCAAAAATATTTTCTTTGGTAGTCAATACTGCAGTTGATTGTTTTCCTCGCTTGTATATTGGCATTGAAATTTTCGTACTTAAGAACATTGTTGTAAAAGCTTGCTGGGTGTTTCATTTTGGGTTTCTGGCCTAGAATGTTGAGCGAAAAAAGATGGAGAAGTCTTATCACTTTGACCTAGATTTGTTGGTTGCAAAGCTGCGTGTTTGGGTCAAAGTTGGACAAATGTAAGCTTCGTTGTCATCCCAATTTGGCAACTTTTTATTACTGCATGAGGAACCAGCTTTGGGTTGCAATAATACATCACCTTCATCAACCGAAACATTTTCCTGCAGATTGCAGAGAGACCTACTTGAAGACAAATGAGAGATGGCAAAGAATGAATTTGGAATAGAAACTGGATTATATGGGTGGGTACCGCAAGCTCTGAACCTTGATATGGCATGGAGAGGTATCGCCATTCGATACATTACGTTGCCAATTTGTCCATCAGCTACTGACCGACTGATTTCCTGTTCTTTGTTCGCAAGCTTCTAATTTTTTGTCTCAGCTGCATAAAATATTCTAAACTACTTGAAAAAGCTTCAGTCTAATGATTGCAAAGCTTGTAACTGTGATTTGGCAAATAAAAGAGGCCTATATCATTTTGTTCTGCTATCTCTAACATATTCGCAGAATTCGTGTCTGAAGAATACCCATCAAAAAGAAAAACGACTTTACCTTGAGGCTTTCGTGGTACAAAATATGCACTCTGCATTAATATAAGCCAGTTTCTTGTTCATGTAAATATCTGAACCAAGGAGAAGCGCATCATAAAATTTCGGCTTTTTGTTTGCTCCCTCTATAATGACAACTGGAGAGAGAAAATTTCCCGCGGCATTGTAGCAGTCTATTATTGACAAAGTCTCTCCCTTCTCCCCGGATGTTATTGAGTGGACTGTTATTGCTACGAAATAACTTTTCCAGGTTTGTGATTTAACTGGACACCAGTTTCATCTATATTGAATAGACTGTCTGGCTTGCCCAGTAAAACATGCTCTCTCGAAGCTTCTAGCCATAGGCCAAACATCTTGATGACTAGGTATAAGCCTTCAGCTTGGCATGCACTTAGCTTAAGATGGCATTCTAAAAAAGACCGTAGCTAATGATGCCCAGCTTTGCTGGTTTCTTTGTCAAATTTGTGATCAATGCCAGGTTTTTCGGCAAATTCAAACGCTACTTTTCGTATCGTATATCTCATTACCAGAACCCTTGAGGTCTCTAGATTTTGGACGTGAGATACTAGCTGTTTTTTATTTACCAAAGCCTTATACCGGAAGTTTTCTTGAGATATTGCAGGAATTAAAACATGATAAAAATAGTTAGATAAAATTAGATATTTAATAATCAGACCGAATGTGTTGGTACCTAATGTCAACTTTTTTTGCATATTGTTTTGCAAAGATATTTCATTAATTGGTATTTTTTTGTCTCAGTTCTTCAAATGTGACATTAACAGCGTCCTCGGTCCTCACGCCCCTAGGTGGTGTCCCTACTTTACACATATACGCACGTGATATACCTAGACAAGAAGAAAATAGTTGTTGTAAGCAAAAGAACACACCCCAAATTATACTTTATCATCTGGTGGTTCTCCTTAAAAGACCCGACACAATTCAAAATGTAAGTTGAAAATACAATGTGGGATAATTGGATCTAAGAGCATGTACACTCACAATAAGTGGGGCATCTTTCCTTTTTTGGGAAATCAACGACCTGGCATTTTGCAAAAAAAAAAAATAACGTCAAAAAAAATTAAATAATATTCAACTCTATATACAATAAATACAAAAACAAAACCACTTACTTCAGAATCTCAAAAGTTCTGGCTACCCAAATTCGAGAATCTATCACCCCGCAAAATGTTCGTTGTCGCATACTATATCACCCACCTGTTCCAACAAATCGGGTGGCACTCAGTGACAAGAGATTGGGATGAATCTTGCGTTTAAACAAAACACTGCGAGGGTAACGCATCTACCCCCCTAGGGCATCTAATCCATATTTACCGTTTAAACGACTGGTTAAATGTTGTTGAAATTAACCAACGCACAGAGGAGCATTCGATCCGAAAAGCTGGCCAAAATTCATAAATTTTAAATCATGACAACTTAATAATTTTACCACCCAGCCATAGGCACGAGCCTAATGCATAATATACAGAAATTTCAATTAACATACAGTTATCTCGTTTAATACTATCTGTCAATTTTGTTTAAACGCATTGGTAATCAGACTTTTGTTCTTCAAAATATTTTGTGAAAAACATTCGGGATTTGCTGTTCTTATTACGGAAACAAGTCAAACCCTAAAACTTGTCGGAGTGAATGCTATTGAGCAAGGTATGTAGAACAAATATTGTTTATTGATTTGGGATTATAATTTTTTTTGTATCCACAGAAATTAAAATTTTCTAGACCACCTTAAATTCACTTATTATGTACCTTTGTTATAATAAAACAAGTCTATTTGTTAAATTTCCCAACGAGTTCCAGCGTTTTTTCTTTTGGCAATAATTGGTCCCATTAGTCGTTTGTAAGATTAAAAAGAATTTAAGGTGCCACTTAGTGCCCTTTTAGAAATTGTGATGCTCTAATTCCATCAACTCTTTTATTAGGCTTAAGTTTTATATTCTGTCTTTATCATTCATTGTCGATGTGGGTCTCTCCGGAGTTACAAATTTGACGGGACACAGCATTTTCATGATGGCCAAAGATTGCAGTGAAGGTAATTTTGTTGAAAAAATGGATAAGTTGGAGCAAGCTCTCATAAATAGATCCAATTTTCCAAAAGAAAAAAAAAACAAGTAGTTATTAGCAAATTTTCGAAGCTGAAGTGACAGATGAAGTCACGATGGGTAGCCACAAGAAGAACCGAAAAAATAATTTTTGGAAACCAATCATGAGTGGTTGCAAAATACTAAAACAATACCACAAACACGAATATCAAATGTTGGTTGCCCAGTAAAAGAATTTGAAAGTTTATCGGAACGCAGCAAGAATAGCAGAACAGAGCAATTAAGGAAGGAAAATGCAGCCACTGTGCTGTTATAATATATGCTGGTCAAGTGATACTCCGTCAATCGGGAAACACATGCAGTTCATCAGTAGTCGAATATGTTATGGAGTCCCCCAGAAGAGGAAGTAAATATAGAAAAGCATTCCAAGAAAGCAAGAAACCAGGATTTATACCTTTCACGCCTATTCAAGCCTTATTAATTTTTATGGAAGCATTACTGACAAGAAGACAGCATGAAATCGTAAGAAGAAGTGACAAAAAACTATATCCTTGTTATACTGTCCTGCGATTATTGTTATACTTGGCCGAAGTTATTAATAATCTAAAACAGTGAGAACTCACTTCTTTGAAGTTAATTCACAAATGGGGTTGTGATGGATTGCAAACCCAATAAAAAACAAAGATTTGAAAATTGTTCAGACTCAGACTGAAGCATATATCAGTCATCCTTAGTGCCTCTTCGACTGTGTAATGTTAATGGAAAAATCATTTGCGAAACCCCACACCTTCGTCTCCACGTTTTTCTAGGCCAATGAGAATTAGGTGCTCTTTACGAGAACTATGGTATATGGAAAGGTGTGCAATGCAGCTATTCAAACTGCTTCAACCATGAGGTGCTTTATTTGTAAAGTCACTTCGAAAGAATTTAAGATCAATTGGACCAGCGAATATGAATTTTGGTCTGTCCATCCTGCACGCAAGGATACGATTTTTTGAAACACTTCTTCACCTTTCCTATAAAATTCCGATTCAGAAATGGCAAGTTATGGGGTATGGAACAAATAAATGTTGAAGTATCTTTTCGTATTACTGAAATCAGCGAAAACTTATTTTTAAGGCTCGCAACAGTATTGGAAGTCATATCAAGGGGACATAACACCGACACAGATAAATTTCAAGTTTATTGCAATGAAACTGCTTGTTCATAAAATATTAGCGCATAGTCTTGTCATAATAAAACAATTCTCCCTATTGATAGTCTACCAGAAGAGGCATCAGAGCTCGAAATAACAATTTCCGACAATTTCGCCAACATTACTACATAAAATTGTCCAGAGAGCAGTGTAATATGGGTATGATCAATCGTCTACTCTTGACTTCCGACTCATATTTAAGTAGTATAAGACCAAAAGAACGGAAAAATCGAAACATTGTAGTCAAGCTGCTCTGCTAATGGTACTGCTTTGGGAGAGTGACCCAAATAATGAACGAGTGCTCTACTCTCAGGCAGTTTAAAGTGATATCGACAAAACTTCAGATGACAAAGCATGGGATACCGCTTGAGACCAATTTTTGTATTTTTGTTCCCTGCATTTGAATAAATAATTGTTTATTTTTTAAAACTAGCAATAATTTAACGTCTGAATGATCTGAATTTCAAAAGACTATCGCAGATTATCTTATTTCATCAAAATAAATAAAAAAAAATCAAGCGAAATAATTTTGGCTAGCTTTTTTTGGTCAAATGCCTCTCTGTGCAACGACATAAGTAAACAACAAAGATGCTGCAACTACATGGGGCCCCGGGGGAACAGCGGACGCCGTGTGGGTATTCTAAACCTTCAGAGAGGAGGAAATGCAAAAAATCGCTTTCAAAATTCAATTTAATATAATTTCAATAAGTTGCGGAGCCCCTAATCGGTGCGGAGCCCGTAGGCTGCAGCCTATTCAGCCTAATGTTTAATCCACAACCGAGAAGATCGCTAAAGTATACAACTACTTTTATTTCCTTAAGTGAGCCTGGTTGAATACATTCAAAAATATATTTTTGAGTTATTAAAAATTTGTTTGTATGTCGAAAAAGTTCATTATTTTTCTATTTTCGAAGAATATTAGAACTGGTCTAACATTTTACCCCATTTTCGCTACACCTAGTTAAATATAATCAATAATCCCTTCCTAATCAATCTTTTTTGCTTTTGCTTTTTTGCACCAATAATTAAATGAAAAAAATTAAATGTTTTTTTATGGCAATGGGATTAAATGTGCAACTCTAGTGTTACTCTACTACTGGCATCAGAAAACCCTAACTTTGAAGTTATATCCATTGCCCTCGCATAACTTTGTGGAGGATATAGTGGCATGAAATACTCCAAATGGCACTTTCACTTTCTATACATACTAACTAGTTACTTAGAAATAGTACAGTATTTCAATGCTTCATGTTACTCATGTGCAAAATGGTATCAAATCAACTATTAATTAATCAACCAAAAACTTCGAAACGATTTGATCACATTCCAGTGAACTGAAGCTCACCTTACTCTCAAATCAATTCAAACGGCAAATTAAACATAATTCCAAGAAAGCAGATTTCATGTACTCTAGCTTTCGTAACAGGACCATTCTATTATCTGTAACATGACCATCATTAAGAGATTACTTGACTAAGCAAACACCTACCCACACATCGAACAGGACGAGTACGCGGAATTCGTCGCTTGAGAACCCCGAAACCACAGATGCTTGTGTCGCACTCTCGACATTAACTTGAATCCACCCGGATCTATGCAATGATTCCTTCGTCCTTCATCGTACTTCTGTGCATGCCCTTTGCATCTGCAACGGAAACTGTAACCGAACTGCACCAAAACAACTCAACCATACACGAAGGACTCGAATTTGAATTCGGCTGTGTGCAGATTAACTTAATTAGCCTAATTTATCTTTGATAATGGCCGTGTATATCAGAAGTGGGCGGTCAATGATGGCGAATGCAGGACCAATTTGGGAACTTTCAAGTGTCACTGAAGGACTCGTTTTTGCAAATTTATGAAAGGATGCCATGCCGACACTAGCAAAACTTAATCACACTCCATGGTTTTCATTTGAGCTTTCATTATCATTTGAAATTCGGGTCAAATGCGAGGAGACGACGTCTGGTTTAATTGTTAATGTGTCGCAAAATGCTTTCGTAGCATTTTCTGCTCGAGTAGTTTTTTTTCTGTTGAGTCACTGTATCTTAGCGAATTTTGATGATAGCTGAGGTATGGGCTCCCTCTCTCTCTAAACCCAAATAAAACTGATGCTATTTTAATAGGACGTTAATTTTGGTTTTTAATTTTTCATCCTATCTCTGATGAAAAAAATTCCAGAGCTTTTCTTATTTCTTTTAGAAGTCTTCATTACAAATATGGTGGGCTCGCAGACGACGAAAACGCATGTCACTCAAAAGCAAATATGATCATTCTCAGATTGGGTGTACTATGTGGAGCCCTAGTGTCATTTATCGTTATCTACAATAAAATATTAACAAGTTGCGTAGATAGTAGATGTGATTAACGGACCAATATAGCTGGAGGTGCTATTTGCAGGACGCGATCGCCTGAGAGGAGCTATAGCGCTACGAAGAAGAAGAAAAATAGACAGGAGTATGCACAGGAGGATTTTGCACAAATCAAGCAAGGAACAAACTTAAGTAACACTTCTTTACACGTACATTAGATCAACACCGTCTATGGCATATGTAGCAATCGAGCAGTCATACGAGCAAACTGCTCGAAAACCTTCCTGTCTCCTATCCAAAATTTTAATTGCAGATTTAGTAAAAATATATACATAGCTATTTGCCTTGTTATCGTAATTTGTAGAATAATTTTTTTTCTTATTATTATTAAATGTAATTTAATATCAATTTTCCTTTTTATTAAATGTAACTTTTTATCAACCTTCCTCTATATTAAATTTTAAACGTTTTCTTTAATTCCATTCTTCATGTGATTTAACTTTTATTACTATTTAGAATCTTTTTCATTTTTCTTTACTTAATCAATTTTCTTGAAAAAAATTAAATCTGCCCATTAAAATTTCGGATATGGGACCACTGATTTAGTGCAGCCCAATGGTATATTACATCACGGAATGCATTCGAGTTCGGCTCAATGGGCTGCTGATTAGATTTTTACCGGTAGCGACACGAGAGAAAGGGAAAGATAGAAAATATTTGGACGGATTGGGAGTCTGCTTGAGATCGACACACAGTGCGGACGCGGCGAGAAGAAAAAGAAGACCATGGGAGATCGGAAGAACGACGGAGGAGCTGGGGAATTTTGGTTCGATAAGACCCGGTTGTAAGTCGAGAAGTTTTTGGGCGGATTTTGAATCTGTGCTGTGTGAAGTTATTAAAATCGCGTCTCAGTTAATGCTTGTTGGGAAGTTTTCCGAATTATTTAAAAGTTGAGGTTCCATAAAGGCAACGACCCAATAAACGAAAACGTTTCTCGGCCGCCTTCTGAACAAATATGTGTTTCCCATAGTTATCGAATATACGAAAAATAAGTCTGCTTCAGCTTGGGCAACAGTTGAAAACATTGCGGGCAGAATCAGTCAATTTCGGAGCGGTTAAAAATAGTGAAAAGTGGAATAAAACTCAAATATTCCATGGAAATGTATGGTGGAAGTGTTTTCGCTGTGGTGTGCAAAGGTTTCTCCCTCCTTTAAACCATCTGTCGAAAAGTTTTTTTTGTCCCATATATAATCAAGTCCCCAAATGAGATACCATGAAATCGAAGAACAATTTGCAAAAGGCCTCTTTGATTTACCCCCGAATCTAGTTACAATGATGCGGTCAATGCGTTCATTATGTAAAGTAGTTGAAAATAACAATTAGAGCTTTTGTCGAAAATTTGTCGAAATGCTGTGATGCTACTTCGTTTTATTCAAGTATAGCATTCGTTTCGCGTGAAATTGTTGGTGTAAAAAGGACAGTGCATGTGTCTGGCTTTTTGTGGAGAAGAGATATCACCACGATTGCGACAGATATTTGGGATGCGGAAATTAGCCTTTCCTCTTTGGGCAATGTCATATTTTCATTTGGAAAGAAACATTTTTATTGATCTGCTTGCAAGCCCCATCGATGGAAATGAAGTAAAGCCACGTTTACTCCTATGTAGTCTAATACAAGTTCGGAAACTCCTCCACAATACTTATTGAAAGAAGCGTGCACACAGAGGTGAATCGTAAAAATAGAAAAATAACAAGTTGGGTAAACAGACCTACGCTCATGTCAGAAGGGTTTTGTATTCAATTTTCAAAATGCAGTCACCAGATTGAATAAAGTCAAGAAGCATGTCAATGACGATTTTATTGGAGAAACTATGAAATTCGAAGACCATACTATTATTAACAAAGTTGAAAGAATTTAGACTTCTGAGGTTTTTGTTATTGTTATACTCATAAATATCTCCCTTGATAATTATTTCAGATGTCCATTCGTGAGAAAGGAAACACATTTTTCATGTATTTCCCCCCTGTGCCCCCACTGAAGCAAAAACTGACAGTTTAAGAACTGTTTTGAAAAGCTCCCATGAAAACGTTCACCTCATACTCATATCGGCTACGTTTGATGAATTTTTTTTTCAGGGGCCACTCTCCTGTACTGTTATCATCGATTAATAGCCAATTTTTTCGAATCCTAGAGTTGTTACAAAGCCCTTTTGTTAGAAGCTCCCTCCCGCCTCCTTGACTTGTTTCACTCATGAGTATTAATTGTAGGTACTCAGCTTCAGTCATTCATTAAATTGAATCAAGTGTTCAAAGCATGCACCTTAAACGTTGAAGTTGGAAAAAAATAACTCAAAATTATTCAATCTTCGCATTTAAAACAGCCACTATTTTGTTTTACGATTACTGATACCACTAGCTGAACCGATTCTCAAAGATATACATGACACCTTTCATTCCTGAAATTTTCATGTAAATCCTAGCGAAACTGGAGTGTCTGAGTCGGTAAAAAGCGCATGTTGTTCCATAGCCATATGTTGCCATAGTAATACATGCAGCGCATATTGTTCCATAGTAATACAGGAAAATTCAAACCGCTATAACTTCGCTAAATATGATGCGATCTTTATGAAGCTTGCAGGGTTAATCAATCTTATAAATAGACATCTGTGTACTGAATTTTATAGAACTTAAGGGTACCGTTAAGATTTTATTCAAGAAAACATAAAGTCGATAAATCATACTATTACTAACAAAGTTGAGTGAATTGCGACTTCTCACGTATTTGTTGTTATTGTACTCATCAAGGCCTACATTCTTGATTTTTTTCAGATTTTTCGGATGGAAGGTGTCCAATCGCGAGGGGGGGGGACGCACATTTTTCGTGTATTTCCCCTCCCTGTGCGCCCCTTGAAGCAAACTTTGCCAAACTAAGACCTGTTTTGGAAAGTTCTCGTCAAGACCTTTCATTTGATACCCATATCGGCTACCTTCAATGAAATTTTTTTTTCGGGGGGTCACTCCCCCACATGGGGAGACCCCCCTTAAATAGCTTATAAAATTTTTTAGTAGTTGAACTTTGAAGAGATCCCCACTTTACACCTACATACAAAATTTGATGTTTCTAGCTTAAGTAGTTTCCGAGAAAAACTGCTGTGACACACGGACGGACGGACAGACAGACAGACGGACAGACAGGACGCGATTTTAGAAGGGTTTTGTAAAATTATTTTACAAAACCCTAATAGCAACTTTCATAGAGGTAAACAGAACACTCCCATGGATTACGTTCTGTTTTTGCATGGTGCATACTCGTACTTGGGTAAAATGAATTGAGGTAGGATCAGAGCGCAAGTACTGCTTTTAGAACGCAACAAGAGGAAACGATATTGTGCAGTGAGTGCAGGTATTTTGTTATCTGTTTCTTCTTTGTCAAAGCTTTTTTATTATTCCCATAATAAGAAGCAATCATACTAACTAAATTGACAATCTGCATTTGTGACGATGGGAAACAATTATGTGTAGAAATGTCAAATGCACGGAGCATTCGGGAATAGTAGTGTTCGTGCTGGTTTGACTAAAGTATGCTAGGCTCTACGAATTCAATTATATACATTGAATAAAGCACTGGACGGATTTTGGTTACCTATAGCGTGAATAGTATTGAACATTTACGAGCCCAAACCGATGTAATTCATATCCTGGCACTGGGCTTTCCTATTCGGCGGGTTAGATTTGGAGTGTTTTAAATGATCAAGATAAAAAGGTCATCCGGTGGACGTGCTCGTATGTAAAATGCAATTCGAGCCAGAGATTATTATGTATATGTTTGATGATATAGATGAAAACGTAGAGCTTGGTGTAAATAGCCTCGAGGGTGAGCATTTTACTTAGGGAAGAGCGAAGGAAAAAGTATCCGATTCAAAAGCTGAAGATGTGTAGATTGATAACAATGCTTCAGATGCAAATGAAATTGATAAGGACTTCCTGAATCTTAAAAAAAATCGTATAAAAGTTATCAGTAGTGAATGCTTTCGTTTACAGAGTAAAATCATTTCACTGAACCTACATAGTAATCACATAACTCAAATTTTACCAGGTGCGTCGCTTGAATTGCACTTAAGCTAAAATAATCAACCTAAGCCCACATATGAGTACACCCGCGGATAAATATTTGACGGTAGCGTTTCTTGATTTCCTTTTCACACATACACATATGTTACATATTGCCTACGCGTCGCGTAGTTGTTCTCTTTTCAAATGATGAGACGTGGATAAGAGCGAAAGTTTTAATAAATTTGTGGAATAAATGAAAAAAAACTAAATAAATACCAGTAAATTGACAAAATAAGCTCAAGGCTGTTAAGTAATAAAAAAAATTATTTAAAAAAAATATTTTTTTTCCAAAGATTAAACCAAAAAGCTTTTTTCGTTTCGAGACGAAAATACAAAATTTACAAAAAGTATATATTTACGAAACTTACATAGCCCATCGAAACTTTAACGAAAAAAAAATTTATTAAACTGTTTTGATTTCAAGCCGAACATATTGTTTCGATTCAATGATGAATTTGAATTATTTTATTGGGCTACCCTACGGTTCTTCTTTTTCAATTTCCACTTGCACCTGAAACATGTTGATATGTTTTATCTCACTTTCAATTTGATTTGTAATAATAGTTATTTTGTCATTATTAGTATGATTATAGTTATTTTATTTCAATTTTTTGATATTGTTATAGATCAATGTTAAATATATAAAAAAAGGAAATCAAAGAAAAATCAATATATTTAAAGAAATTAGTGTCAATTGAATGGATTGTTAAAGTCAAAAACTCGGTTTTTCCATTTCATCGACGGCAGGCTCTTCCACTAATATGGGCTAGCCATCGGGAGCACTCTTCTGTTTTTCGTTTAGCAGGGGCTTTTGCCGGGTGGAGTGGCCTTTTGCTCGCGTGCCCTTTTATGATATAGGGCTATGTGATTTCATTGTATAACGCTGTACCATAAATTGGTTGCATTTGTGCTTCTCATTTGAGGGAAAGAGTCTTACAAAGTGCTTTTGTATGAGTTTTTCACTCAAATGGGAAACAACTGGTCACGTCTACGTTTGGATCATGATCCGGTTGAGGGGGTGTGCAGGGGCATCTGGATGCCTCACTCTTATTTGTGGGCCAAAAGAATCGTCGGTAAGGGCGAGGTCTCCTGTAATGTGACGCCTACGCCCGGGAATCGAAGTGATTCCGATCCCGAACCCTGGCAACCGGCCAGATGGGTATGACTTCGAAGTGCAAGCGGACTTCATCTTTCGTGCGGATATCATTGCGCAGAAAATATTTTTTTTCAAATATTTATATCTCTGTGGATATAAATATTTGAAAAATAATATTAATTAAACACCGATACATTTCGAAGCATATCTATCTGGAAATGCCGCCCACAGTTGCCATCAAAACATCGAATAGATAGAAACGTGGGAAACTGGTTGGAAGTGTCATTCGGAGATAACCTTTAAAAGTGGAAGTGCATTTTAAGTTGCAGTTTGCATATTTTTGTTTAATTTATTTGGTTCGGGTGTTAGATGGCCAGAGGTTCAACAGTTGCTTCGACCTTGCGTCTTCGGTGGCTTTAAAGTGATGATTCATTGAGCATTTAATAATCGCCAGGGTATCGGCATTCCATCTTACAAGCTAGAAAACCAAAATAAATCTCGGATTGAAGAGTGGAAAGCAGCCATTACGTTAACAGGTACGAAATATTATTTTAAGTGGATGCTTCTCTTATTTTTACTGTGCAAAGAAGATGGAATATTTCTGTCATATTTATTTGTATCATTGCGGCCTTTGCTTCTTTCAAATGGCATTAGTGAAGAACGAACGCCAAAATATAATAAAATTCCACCACGTATCATATTGTCCATAACAGTAATAATAGCATAATTCTTAGGACTAGCATTTTAATTTCGGAAGAATCATCACGGCAACCATAATGACTTATCAACGAACCTTAATGGTATTGGGAGTGATACAGACAAAGCACAAAATGATTTAACAACGATGGCAAGTAACAATAGTTACCTGGAAAGTATTGGTGCTAATAACAATAGTAGGAAAGATAATAAAATTGCAAATAGTCAACGGAAGCGAAATTACGTTAGTGATTTGAGTGAAAATAGCAGTACCAACGGTTGTACTTTACGTAACAATAAGAATTTGAAGAAAAAGAGCGTCGTTCGCCGGTCTTGTCAATCGATCTCAACGAAGAAGGTACTCAAATAGCCGATGAAAGTGATGATGAAGAGATTTCTGCGCATACAACCATCGTTTCAGCCCCACTTGTTTCCAGCAACCAGCGAACCATGACGAGGAGAAAATCGGTTCGAAACCATCAAAACGGTGATCACTAATTTAAGGACTAGAATTATGTTGGACATAATATCAAACAATTTTCGTAATTTCCTACAATCTAATGCAATACTCTAAACTCAATGTGCATGGTGATTGGTTCGAAGCATACGGTATTGAAGAGAGTGTTTGCTTTTATTCATTTTTTCCTTCCGAATTTACTTGCACAGTGGAAATTGCTTTACGTGCCGGGCACGCAATTTTGTTTCGTCTTAACAAAACAAAAACTTGGGTAAATAATGGTAGGATGAGCTTAAGCTTGTTGGATAGAAATCTTCTTTAGAAAATAAGTGACTCTTTTTACAATGCGGTGTTGTTAGTTGTCGCGTGCATTCGTTTTTGATAACGCTTCTAAGGACTTCGGTAGTGACAAAATTGCCTAATTTCTACTGACTATACTACTCGTATAGTACGCAATTCATGTGTAATGTAAAACGCGAAAGAAATGAACAAAAACAACCTTAATATTGCAGTTCACAATTAGCCTCATTAGTGTTGTGACCAACTCCCAGTCCATCCCATAAGTTTGTTTTTGTGTTTATGTTATTTGAGACGAAATTTTTAAGCAACACAACCAATAAAAGAATTTAGAAGACAAAACAATTTTAGGAATGACATGTAAAGCGGCGCAGTGTTTTTTTTTTTGTTAAGAAAAAAAAAGAAAAAAAAAAAACTCATGTAACGTAGCATGTTTGTAAAGTAAACTTGTTTTCGACGCAAGTACAAGATAAAAACGAAATTCGTCCTTTTCTATAAAAGCAAACACGTTTCATAATCTTCAAAAAGTGTGCCACTTTGAACACATTAACTCTTATCTGAAAATTGTTTTATGGTTCTCTTTCATTGAAGAATACAATGAAGTTAAAATGAATTGCTAACCGTAAAAAAAAAACTATTTTAAGTTTTCCATAAAATTATTTTCAATTTTAGGTTATTTTATTCATTAAACTTGAAGTATTTATTTATTCAACATATATGTTAGTTTAAACTTAATTTGTTCATGCAACATACTATTAATTTTTAATCATATTTTAATAATTTTTATGTAATTTTTAACATGTTTCTTCATGATTGAAGATGCTTTATTACTTCGTTCAAAGTACCGAGAAAAGATCTTGGAACATTTTAAAATTTTAATTATAGTTTTGAGTTGGTTCATAGCGTAAACAAATTTCGCTATGTTTTTGAATTTATTTAACAAAAATGATTCATTCGTTTGATCGTACACAAATAATTTATCCACTTCGCACTATGAAGTTCATACTGTTGATTTCTATAAATGCAACTATTTTAATAATAAAATTGTTTACTCCAGATAACATATGTACTTCGAGCATAACAAATTAAATAAAAAAAAAAAGAAAAATTTAATAACTTATAAGTTAGTTAACTTCAAGTTTCTGATTCGATCTTACAAAACGCTATTTTTATTCTAACATTTTAATTCCTTATTAGATTTACATAATTTTGGCTTACGATTTCATTTCGCAAGATTTTTTTAATGAGTAAAAAAATTACATAATTCCATTCCATTTAACTTGGAATTCGATTTCTTTCGAATTGTAATTTTTAGAAATAATTTTATAATATTGTTATTTAATTTTGCAAGAATTTAGAATGAGTTTCAGCCCTTCTAATAAACTAAACCCAACTTTATATTCTATTGTATAAACAAACATGCTCACATAATTATTAACAATGAAATTTACATTACTAGTTAGCTCAAGATTTCTTTGTATCCCACAAAGGATGATGTTTATTTTCACGATGCTAAGTAATAATATCTATATTCCGTTCAATAGCAACAACTCTATATAATTTCTCTGTTTATTAGAATTTTAGTGCTCTTTTAGAAGTAGACTACGCTTCATATGAGATTAAAAGAAGGAATGTATTTCTATAATTTTAAATGATTAAAATGAATTGCTAAACTTACTCACGACTTTCCTTTTCAGTGGTTTTTCTTTTTTTCAGCGAGAAAGGAAGTGCAGGGTAGGTATGCCGTCGCGAGGGTAGGGTTTCGAGAAATCCGCTGAGGTCGGTTTCGCGTCGTGCGCGGTACGCGGTACCTTTGTTGTTTTGTCGCTTTATTAGAGTAGTTTTCGTCGGGTTGAGTTAGAGTAGCATACTTTTCGGTACCGCGTCGGGGATTCGGGAACGCGAAGTAAAAAGGAGATTTTGTTCTTTGACTGGTTATAGAAAGAAATACGGAGTAACGTAAAGTAGGGTTCTTCTCCGTATGGTTTTGTTTTGTAACGCGTTTATAAACGGGCGTGTATAGGTGGCTGAAAATATGTAATGAGCGTAACCCATTCGGAGACCCGCGACCGAAATCCTCTCCGAACTAGCTGGCCGACAAGCAGCCACCGCGTGAATGGGTTACGGTGCACGGACTGGTTGACCGGTTGGTACCATCCGTTGGCACTACTCAGACTTAACGTCTAGAACCGATGAGAGGTCGGTTCCGCGTTCGAACCTAAAAAGGTAAAAAATCATTACACTCCCCCAGTCCGTCCATTTTTGCTCGGCCCAACTTTTTCTTTGGACAAGTAATGTCAACCCTAAGTAAGTTACCTCAGCCTCGACACCAGTCGATCGGCATTCGATCCTTTAGTTCGTGAATATGAAATATTTTTGAAGTGGGTCCTTGCGCTAGAGGGAAAGAACCCGCCCCACAACACCGCAGCGCTAGCCTGCCAGCGCATTCACGCATCCCCAGACAAGGCCAATCTCAGCGGATCCCAATATCCTCTACCGCTGAGGCAGCAGACTATCGCTGCATCCCTTTCACGGCCATTCATCATACCTACCTATCACTACACATAGCTCGAGGTCAGGCCTTCACCTCCAGTAATAGTCGACTCAAATCGTCCTGGTTCTACATTTACATTCCCCGATTTGAAATTCCAATCAAGGATCTGCTGCCAACATCTGCAAAGTTTTCTGATCGTGTCCTGGATCTCCCAACTGTGTGTTTTCTTTGCGCTCTACTTTTCCACGCTCACCTAGGGAGCCATTGATCTTCTCTTCTTCTTGCATTTCCTGCGCATTAGTTTGCGTTGTTTCATGCAAGCAATTACAGGTAAGTCGTCATAACCCAGCAAACCATCGCTCACCAGTTTGCACACACTCGTAAGATATTTTCGTATGGCTTAGTTCATTTATCTACACCACGCAACAAAGCTTTCGAACGTATCCCATGCAATCACAAATTCGTTTCCTCACTCTAAAAGCACAGCAATTCATCTTATTTATTTACAGTTCTCTATTTGTTACTCTACGCAAAGAGAATCTTTCTCACTCTCACAGCATGAGCATAATGCATGGCCAAGGTTGGTAATTAATCGTCAAACTTTGAGAATTGACAATGGTTCTCGTTTCAGGCCAGTAAGTAAGTATCATGCACTAAATTATTACTAATCAATTAAGTTGATTGGCAATAAAAAATTAAAACTGTAATAGAAATCTATACAACACACACGTCCCACCATCCACATACTAGGGTGCGGGGCAACACGCGTGAAATGTTTTCGATATAGGAAACGCGCACACATTCTCACTGACAAGAAGTAAATAGATGAATTTTTTTCCAAAACTCTATTAGGTTTGTAAAAATTTCCTAATGAATGCAAGTAGTTGATTCATGAGTGCATTCACTACATTATGTGTTGCTGGGAAAAGTTATAAATCAGCATCATTGTAATTCGCCTTCATTGCCATCTTCTTTTGAATGCTTTGCGTTGGAGTAAATTCAGGGTATTTTCCCAAAATGTTTAAAAATTGAGGTTTTGCATAATGCAGTAGCATACGTTTTTTTTGCCTGAGCATTATAGCCCCTTTTGGTCCTTTGATCAGAAATAATTAAAGTATCTTATTTTCTTGATCGAATGAATCGGCACTCGAGAAAGTGATATGGTCAGTACCATGCTTTGGACGTTCATACGTCTACCTAAGTGTGATGCGTTCTAATTTTAAGCCAGTACGTTTCATGCCTACACAGGCTTTTGTAGTCCGTGCAAAGAATCACTCAAAACAAACCTCTTTCTTGCCAGTGAGACTCAAACTAGGGGCCTCTGGCTTACACAATAAGCACTCTTACCATTACACCACGTGGACTACTAGCAGAGGATTTATGACTGGCTTTTGTACACGAAGTTATGTTCCTTATGCGCATCTTTGGATTTTAGCATTTTATTTTTTAAGGACTAGGCTGTTTGCCCCGTTCATCATAATCCATATTTCGTCCTTTTCTGTGATGGATGGAATCCTAAATTTGAAAACCTATCCAGACATTCCAGGTTATGGTCTTCTGAGATCAAGCTGTTTCCTTGTTGGCGTTATGAATTTGGTTTTACTTTCATTAACTGTGAGACAAATTTTGCCGCTTCTGACCCCAACGATATGAATGCTTTCTTTGCATCTGGAATTGATCTGGACACAATGTCAATGCCGTTAGTATATGCTATTAGTTGCTGGCATTTTTTGACCACATATTCCAGAGCAATATTGCTTCAGAGCAGTGTTGAAAAGCATTTGGGTAATCCTTTCCCCTTATTTTCGTTATGTTTCGTTAATTTTGAAGTAATACTCCGTATTTATCATTGTAATCTTGATCATGTAGACAAATTTGGCTGCAACCCTGAAGTCAAGCAATATTTTTTACAGCAAATTTCTGTTGATACTATCATGTGCTTTCTTGAAATCTTTGAAGACCTGGTAAATATGGATATCATATTCCCAGCACTTTATGAGCACTATTTTTATTGAGCATACTTGATCTGTCGTAGACCATCCGCTTTTTTTTGTGGTAGGGAGGTGAATGCTGTTTATGCACAGAGTGTGGGAGTCCTATGCGCGACTGGACTACCCACTAAACACCTCCCCGTTCAGCCTGAGAACCCAGCCTGGAACCGTTTGACACATTACTACGGGTCAGGTCTCGTTTTGTTACGCCGTGGGGTGCCTTCAAGCTGAGGAGTCCCTTTCCTAGCGGGAGGGGAGAGGGGAAGAGGCAACGCCAGAAGAGCGATCCCCCAGCCCCAGCGCCCCCGGCTGCTGTGAGTTCCTTTTATATTTTAGGACTGCCCGAGCATAATGTGCCACCTGGTTCCATTTGTCAACCGATTCGAGCATCACCGTAACTATATTATCCGGGATGAGCTCTCCCGTCTCCATGTAGAGTTCCCTTTGCAGCATGACCCATTTGGTACACGCAAAAAATGTGTGACAGGCATTGTCCTCCTCTCCTGGGCAAAACCGACAATCGGGAGACCGTGACTTACCGATTTTGTGCAGGTAAGACTGAAAACACCCGTACCCGCTCAAAAGCTGGGTCAGATAGAAGTCAGTCTCACCATGCCTTCGATTTAGCCACGGTCTCACATCCGGGATGAGGTGCGCAGTCCACCTTCCCTTCGTGCAATCCCTCCAAGACTGCTGCCAATCGTTGAGCGAGCGCTGTCTCTCCTCGCGGACAACTATCTCCCTCGCATCCTCGTTTCGGCGCAGGTAAATAATGCGGCGCTCTCTAGCAAAGAGGGCGACAGGTATCATGCCTGCAATCACTCTCACCGCCGAGTCGGAGCCTGTTGGATACGAAGATGCAATTCTCAGTGCTCCTCTTCTCTGTACCTGTGCCAAATGTTTTCGGTATACCGCCTTGCTGAGAGCGTCGCCCCATACCTCTGCTCCGTAAAGTAGCACTGACCCTACAGCACTTATCAAGAGTCGTCTTCTTGATGGGCTGGGTCCTCCTACGTTGGCCATAAGTCTACTCAGGGCCGATATTCCCGAAGCAGCCTTCTCAGCCGTCGCCCGGATTTGCTCAGAGAAACTCATCTTCGAGTCGATCAGTAGCCCCAGGTACTTCACCGCTGGCTTCGATTCGATTTGTATGTCACCAATACTGATCATCCTTACTCTAGGGATTGTCTTTTTTGTCAAGATGACCACTTGGGTTTTCTCCAGTGCTAAACTGAGCCCGCGAGCAGTCATCCAGTCCTTCACTCGGCGCATTAGCATACCTAGTCTAAATTGCGCTTGTTCAACGGTGCGTCCAGCGACCAGTGCCGCAACATCATCCGCATAGCCGACCAAGTGCGACTCATCTGGCATCTCAAGTCTCAGTAGCCCGTCGTAAGACACGTTCCACAGGTCCGGACCAAGGGTAGATCCCTGGGCAACACCCGATGTAATTTCCATCCTTCAGGCTTCGGTCCATAAGGTAGTTCCTCAAAAGCCGCATTAGATATTCTGGAACTTGAAAAGAGTTTTCCAGCGTGTCCAGAATATCCACCCATCTAGCGGAGTTGAAGGCATTCCTGACGTCGAGTGTCACCAACAGGACGATCTATCACTTGGTGCGACTATATGCCTCTAGACTATCCGCTTTGGAAACCACCTTAGTATTCTCCATTTATATTTTCATAGTAAGCTTCGGTTTTCGTTCAATGAACTTTTTGAAAACTTTCCCGGCCGTGGCCAGGATATATATCAGGTGGTATGCAGAAAGTGAGTTGGAATTTGCTTTCCCCTTGCTGATCAGTATGAGCCTCGCTACTTTCCAGCACTCCAGAAATATCTGAGCTCAGTCCCCATGAATCCCTCTTTACGTTGTTAACCAGATCTTACCGGCAGGTAGCCTTGCTGTTGCTGATAAGTGTAAAAAGACGCTTTCTGGCCAGATTTTATACAACTAGCAAGGTGCATGCCTTCTTCACAGTCTATGCTCATTGGGCCTCTTGCCAAAGCTTGTGATATTAACTTCGCTATTCAGCGATTTTAGATGGCCATCAGTATAGTGGGGGTTTCCCATGTGGTGGTCTCCGGCGGGATAAAGAAAGCCTATAGGCTAATACCTATAGCCTATAGTGCTAATACTCATAGATGAGATCACCGCGTCTAAAGCAGCCAGTCATCTACTCTCTCCTGTGAAGTTCCAGGCATCGATGCTCGAGCTATGAGCATGCCAGTAAACTTCTAATCGTCCATCTTCTCAGTATGCTGCTCAAGATTGGGAGTGAGCATATGTGCACAGAGAAGGACTGCTGTTGGTTCAAAGCGCTTTATACGATTTCTGCTCAGACAGCAAAAAGATGCGTAAATGCCATCACATTTTAGATAAAGTCATATTTAACTCTGAGCTTTTTGTTAGCGAAAACATGACCGCTGGATATCATTGGTCCCAGAGTACATCGTCTTTTTGTTTTGACTTTAAGATTACTAGATTTTGACATCTCATAGATGACTTATTTTCGTCACAAATGTCACAATGCTCTCTAAGTACTGTCCGTGGCCCATAACACTTGACTTCAATGAACTGACTGGTATTGGCATCCCAGCGTGAATGAAGCTAGATGACATAACGTATTATAAATATTAATTAAAAATAACTTATATCAAAAACCGCCTGAATTAGGTCATTGTGGGGTCAAAATTTTAAAAGCTTTCAAAACGTGCAGGAGGAAGTCCCTTACTCATGCCTAATAAATTCCACTGCATTTCAAGTGTTGTGTATTACCCACAGTCTAAGCAAATAGTTTGTACCTTGTTCAAACATTAAACTTGGCGATGAGGTGGCTTTAACCTAAAATTGCGCTGATAATAGGATTCATGGAGCAGTTCGACCCTGCGGGTGGTGAAATCGAATCGTATTTAAGAAGATTTGATCAGTTTTGGCGATTAATGTGATAAGTGACGACAAAAATGTTTCGATGATAGTCACATACATTGGGCCGGTTGCGTACGGGATGTTGAACGATTTATTTGCGCCAGGCGTTGTGACCACCAACCCATATGACCAGATAAAGCTCAAATTAATCGAAAATTATGGAAAAAAGACGTCTACAATTGCTGAAAGATTTTATTTTTACCAACGAAATCAAAAAGCTGGAGAAAATTTACGCGATTATTTGCTGGCGATGAAAGGGTTTGGAGCGAAATTTTATTCAATTCTAGTTTGTCGGAGGCGCTACGAGACCGGCTGGTTTGTGGAGTGCTGAACAAAAATATACAGCAGCGTCTATTGTCGGGGCAGAATTTAACGTGGGACTCAGTACCAAAAGCATTGCCAATGGAGACTGCATCCAATCAATCTGAGTTGATGCATCCATCCATCAGTATGGTTCATGCAAATATTATGGTGGTAAAAATCACGAAGAACCAAAATGCAAAGTGAGATTTTATACATATGATAAGTGTGGTGAGCGAACGCACCTTTCAAAAATGCACACCGAATTGGAAGAAAATAGACACCATTGTCGAAGAACAAAGTAGTGGTAAACCGGAAGCAATTAATATGGTATTGGTGTACAAACGATGTCGCTATTGACGCTATCAGCGATAATGGCGCATGTGTATCGGTGTTGAGTGAAGACGCGCACATAAAATATTTCGAATAAATGGGTCTTATGTTGTGCAATACGGTCTTGAAATCCGCAAGTGGATTTCAACAACGGGAAAACACACAAATTGAAATTGTTTTCGAGTCGGGCAAGCAATTTAAATTAATCATCGTTAGAAATTGGATCGATGCGCTGCGGTCACATTAGCGTGAGAGAATTGTGAAAGAGGTGCCCATGAAAACCAATACGTTGATAATATCAGCGCTGACATCAGCAATATTGGTCAACGAATAACGACAAAAATTCGAAAATGTGTTTACAGAGGATGGAACGTGCAATAATATTTATGTGATTAATATAGAATTGAGATTTAATGCAATGCCAGTATAGAAGAAGGCATATTTGGTACCATACGCATTGCGCGATACTGTTGGAAAGGAATTAAAAGATATGCAACGATTGGGCATATTGGAGTTTATACACCATAGTGATTGGGCGAACCCAATAGAAGTCGTATCAAAGAAAGAACGTGGAATTCGTGTGTGTGTGTTTAAGCAAACGCTAAACAAAGTTATTGAACTCAACAAGTATTTGTCGCCGGCGGCAAAATATGTTTTCGCAACAGTATACTAAAAGGATTGGAACACATCGCTTATTACTTCGACGACATATTGGTGGCTAGACGAGATGAACAACACTGCCGAGAAATCGTGAATGTTGTTTTCGAAACGTTGGCGAAATTCAACGTGAAAGTGAGTCCCGATAAATGCATTTTCCTGGAAAAGGGTGTTGAGTATATTAGCTTGAAGGATGCAATCACTCTGCCCTCTAAGTTATCTTTGGTAAGTTTCTTGATAACGTAGTTCCTAAGATGTTGTTTGATAGCTAAGGCGTGATACGAAGATCTCTAAAGGAGGGACCACAACATCAGAAGGCGGAATTTCATCTACCAACATTAGATGAGTCAGATGATGTTGAATGAAGTTACGAGGATTTTTTTGGGTATAGCTCCTTGGCTAATTTATAGAAGCCCAGATGAAGTCAGCTGTGCTACAGATGTAGTCAATTGTGTTACAGCTCGTTCAGCACAAATATTACTTGAAATATCACGAGTAGCACAGTTCTGAGGTGAACTAAATGGGGTAGCTGCACGATGAGGTGCAGATGTCTTTGATGAGGATTTCCTTCTGGTGACGATGTGCGGCTCATCAAGTATGTTTGAGCTACCGTTGACACCAGACTGCAGCGTAGGTGTTGACAATTTCATTCTGTTAATTTTTTTCATTTTCATTAGGCGTGTACTCCGCAAATTTCAACAGCGTCACTTGAGCATTTCGTCTGAAGTGCGTTGGGCCCATTTGTAAGAGATTTAGTAGTTTTCCACCACGATACGAGCGTGGAAAGAGAATATCTTCTACAGAAATCGCAGTACCAATGGACTCCAGCTTAAGAGGCTAATAGCACAACTTCTTCTTTAAATTTCTCTTCTTTGCATACCTGAGTTATCACCATGAAGTATCTTGCTTTAGTACCAAAATTCAATGGAATATCCAAAACTATTTCAGCCACATGCGCTAGATATCGCGAAACCAAAAGAAAATCGATCGCAATTTATAGCACGTGCACTGTTAAGCTTTTGCAGATTTCAGTTTATATTTAAGTTTACGATAACGTAGTATGGATTTGAATTGTTGCCCGGAAACAGGAGGGCACAAAATAGCTTAATTCAATCAATTCCTGTTTGGGACAACATCCAAATCACTCGTTTGAATGGGTTCTCTACACAAGATGTATTCCCGGAGAGCCCGTCGCCGTTCGCGGCTTAGTAACAACTCTCTTGTTTCTAACGCAAATCTCGTCTGAATTGTTCTTCCTTAAAACTGTTTTCCAGTATTACACTTCGATTTGAGAATTTCTCATTACTTTGTGGCACTGAGTTCCACGTAAGAACGTCTAGTAAAGTTTTCAATGAATTCTCTCGAAAGTAATTCTTTTGTCTTTATCATCGTTTTCATATCCATTCGTAAGGGTCATGACACAGAACCACTACGCTGATTCATTTTTGTCCGTGTATGGCCCATCCTGGCTGCAGCTTGCACACCACGAGCACACCGCACGAGTTTTCGCATATTCATCTCATTGCATGGCATATCAACAATTTTCTTCTTCTTCTAAGCAAGAAGTGTCCTCGGAAGTCAGTTGATTAGTTATGACTAAACTGCAATCGTCAATTATGATGAATTCAGTGATGACTGTATTCATATTGCTGCCCAGACAACTTTTACGGGAATATTGAGGGACGGCACGTACTACCACACACTACTGGTGAAGGCATCTTTGCGACCGCAAACAATTGCAATGTTTTCATTGGGCCAGGTCAGACGTAGTCGTAAAACGGACTGTGGACTATTTCCATATTCAGGTTAGTTTAACCCTGTCTTAGGTCTATATAGTCCAACATTGCACCCATGCTCACTTTGTATACGATACCCATTTTTTCAATGTATGTGTATCACTGAGTCCATTTATTTGTCAACAATCGACAATTGAATACGAGTAACATACGTGATATGTACATCCAGACCGGTTTCATATTGAAACCAGGAACGCATTTTCCATCCCCCATATGAGATCTTTCCCCTTAAGCTATCGATACATGAATGATTGCCTTGAAACAAAGGACATTTTTTGAGGCGCCCCAGATTAGTACGCATTTGTTTAAATGCGTGCGGCCCGGTCGTTTTCTTCCTCTCAACGTTGCGTCCTTTTCATGTAAGAAAACTGGATTTACTTGTTTAAGGACGGCAACAAGCTGAAGCGTATGACATCACCCATTTACTTTTAACTAATTGAGTAAAGGCGTGTGCATGGGAAGCTGTAAAGTGAGGCGAGCTGGTCAACGGAAAAGAAGCACTAGTGGTGAGATCCAAATACAAAGAGCATGTATCGGCTGGTGAGGGATGCAAGCAAGAAACCTCATTTTCAAATTTCTACTGGAATTGTTTATGAATTTTATATTCCTTGTTTGTTTCATACTCTCTCTTACAATTCATATCGAATACTTTTCTATCACCTTCTTACTTAAAAGGAATCTCCTTAAACCATTTCTTTTTGGCTGCATTGTTTTGTTGAACACGTCGTTTTAACACTTGTTGGTATTAAGCAGGAAGTATTCTCAATTCCCTGGTGAAATTATGCAAAAAAATGCCATATTCTTTATCTAGTGCGACCTTATGGGCTTCAATTTCAACTTTACACTTCTCCTCCAATTTAGAAAGTGGAGCTTGATGTTTGCGACGCATTCGTTTATAACCTGACATTTGTTCATGCTGTTGCGAGCGAACAAATACAACATACTCGTGTATACTTACGCTTCATCACTGAAGTAGTTGCAAGCGAGCAAACACTACCTATGTACCGGCGCTTCGCCAATGAAATTAGTCAAGCAAGCACAAACACCCATTGCCATCGAAGAATGTCGTCCAATGATCAAGCTTAAAAGTAAATAAGCGAGTGGAAAAGTAAATAAAAATATTAACCTGCAACGCGCTTCACACGATTATCACATTGTGAACGACAAGTTTTGGGCTGCTTCGTAGGGAGTTAAGCTGAAAGGAAAGCTGAAAGCTCCGGCGTAAATGCTCTCTTGTTCAATGTCCCCAGCTTCGCTAATACACCTCAAAAGATCGTGGGAAAGCTAAAAGCTTAAGCGAAAAGCAGTCTTTGGCTCAATTTCCCCAGTTTTGCATATTCATCATTCGAGCAGGCGAGACGGAGCGGGGAGGAAAAGCATTCATGGAACGAGAGCGCACGTGTTTGGCTACTCAGTACCCTTTAAGAGAATTTAGGTTGAAAGCTCACGAAAGAACGGTATTTAAAGCATGCCAGGCAGTCTTGTTCAAGTCCAGTAAGGAGCGTGTTGCTGCCCATTTACGAGTAATATCAACAACGATCGAGTAATTAGAAGAGTTAGAAGTGCTGTTCAGTGTTCGAATAAATGGCCTTTCGGCATTCTACGCCGTCTGGCCGCCCCGAACCATTAGCACGTCAAGTTGATTCCCTCTACAGGCTGGGGCTCACGTGTGAAGCAGGACAAGTCAGGGTAAAAGTGGAAAGCGCTTCACTCAATATTGATATAGGTTTTCAATAATTCAATATGTGAAATGTATTGCTGAAACAGAAAATGAACAAAAAAATAAAACAATTAATAAAATAAACGTTTGCCTTTGTTGATTTGGTTTAATGGACAGAGTAGCAGGTAAGTTTTATGCAGGAAGATTTCTCCCCGGGAGCCTTGATGATGTATATAGGATACAAAACAAATCGAGCTCCCAGCTCATACCAGTATACATAGGGTATATTGGTTACGTAACAACGCTTCTCTTCCTGCATGTGTTCCACCTTTTGTTTCGTCACGATGCTTGCCGTTCGAATTGTGGCGAAATGGTTTGTTCCTTACTCAGGAACAACATTTGATATGGTTTTTTGGTTTGCATGATTTTGATGCGAGTAGCCTGACCATGATGGTACAAAACCGGCAGGGCTCTGCATCCCCGCATTACGTCCGGATAGTATCGAGATCGCTGACATTGAATTTGTAGCCATGATTTTATTATTTAAGTGTGCGTATTTGACGGTGCATCTCGTCAGATATGCGATGTAGGAATGGGCATTCGTCTCGATCCGAACAGGTTCCAGTTGCCTCGTCGTATGTAGGGCAATAATTGTTCGCGCTGTAATCAAGGGTCCCTTGAGTAGTTCATGATGCACGGACTGCTCGCTCACTACAGTATCTCTTTTCTTCTTACAATAAACATTTTATACGAGCGTGTAGCTACTCTTCAAATTTTTTGGTTCAAAAATAAAACAACTGCTTTCACCAAATCTTATATTGTTAAAGTCAGAATAAGAAGTCAACTTTAAAAGTACGATAACCAGCTTTTGATTCAATCAACAGATAATTTTCACCATCTCATGCAAAAACAGCAAATGAACGTGGACTGCTAATTTCTCTTTCTAATTAGTGAAGTTAGTTGTGACTAAACGAACCTACAGCAGCTTTTTCCTGGAATAATTCTAAAAGTTGAAGAAAAAATTTCAATTTAATATAACCATTTGCTTTAAAGTTAGTCACCAGCAGTGAAGGGCACTGGTTGCGCGGGAGGGAACAGTCAAGGACTTACCATGCGTAGCATTGTTCGTTTGAAGTTCTTGGCATCGCAGCGAGGGCATGAAAAAAAAACTCCCTCCGTCGATTAAAAACAATTTAATGCCGTAAACAATTTTCGTATTCATCCTTTTTCACTTCGTTGCAAACAGAGTTCATGTAACCAAAAGTTAGGTAAATTTATTCGTTAAATAATTTAAATTTGCTTCGCTTTTCGTTGACAAGTGTTAATGCGTTCGTTGGATGTAGTGAAATTGGATAAAGATGAAGTGTGAACTTAGGGATGGATGGCAATTTAAGCCAATGAAGGTTATAGGAGGGTGAAGCGTCAATTTTCACATGAAGGCACACAGAACAAATGTACATTAGATAAAAATTCGAATCACAAAAATTTCAAGGCATGATTTCAACGAAGAGATTCCTAAGGTTTATTTCATCCACGTGGCCACGGGTACTATCAAATCGCACACTTTGCTTGTTGTTTTCGTTTGAAAAAAGTTTTTGTATAAGACTTCGAGACCTAACGTATATCAAGGTCTCCAAGTCATTTTGCGAACTTTCTTTCTGTGTTTATCTATTCAGTGGCCCTCGCAATTAATCAGAATATAAAGAATTCTCAATAAATCCAACCTTTAACTTTTCATCTTTAAAAATTAATTCTACCAAACAATCGCTTGATTTCAAAAGTACCGTTCTAAAAATATATTCAGGATATATTAAAATGGATCCCTGTGAATGTGTGACATAACATACATATCGCACGTGATAATGTCATCGACGCAATAAATGTAAGCACGATTGATGAGTCTTTGTTGGCAGATCATCTTGTCGCATTTCCTCAAGCGTTACGCGTGACACAGCTTTAAGCTGATTTGAGTTGACAGCTAGCAACAACTCACTACCTGGTGGGATGAGTTAGGACGACACAGGACATTGCTACAATTTTTTCACTCCATTCTGTCCTACCTACGATATGATACGTATTATCCTAGCGTATATTTGGCAGGGCAAGTTGAGTTATAATCCCATTCGTGTGCAAATTTATCCTTACTAACGGTAACGTGCTTGACGCTCTTGTTTTGAGGATGGAACTGTGAATGTGAAACTAATTTATTTCAGACACACTTTGTAAACATTTTTCAGAAGAAATTCAGATGTCGTCATGTTAAAAGAAAGTTTTTTATTCGGTCGTACTGTAAACACGAGGATTAATGACGTAATTGATGTACGTTTTAGATATCTCTTTTAAATAAGTTGCTTTAAGGATGAAGGTCATTAGGTGGGACGATTTCTAAGGAAATTCATAAATTTTTAATAAAAATGGATGGACGTTTGGTTTTACTTTCACGGGCTTCGTAGAAAACAAGGACATTTGATATTGCATTTTGGGCCTGCGGAGATTTTTACCGAGAAGGATAAAAATGCGCATTTGCCAAAGTGAGAAATGTTTCTGGAGTATGCAAAAGTGGACGAGGTAGTTTTACTAACTAGATTTTAAGCGTATTCAGCACGGCGTTAGATTGACATTGTCTGTGTGTTGGTTCATTTGAATACTGAAAGTTTCGACTTAAATATTGAATCTAAATTGAAGATGGGAAAAACTTTTAATGTTATTATATTAGTTTTTTTCAAAAACTGGAGAAAAAAATGACAAGTTTTTTCCTGCCAGTTGTATCAATGTAAATTCCAATTACTTGTGATTGAGTGTCATCTGGCTCTTATTAAGGGTTGCCAAAAGGCTGAGATACAAAACGGGGATACTTCAAAAAAAAAGTTCGTCCGTATTCTGAAAAAATAGCACGTTTTTATTTTTTTATTCTGACATTATATTATATTCATATCTATTACATTATCATTTTTCACATTATCATTAATTAACCATAACCACAATTTACACTGATCCTTAATAATATTTTATTCGTAATGATATCACATATCCTATCGATGAATCCACCCCTAATTTACGAACAGAACGGCATTTCATCGGCTGCTTTCCTTTTTGCACCTGCAAGTACACCGTACTTTTCGGAGCTGCTTATTTCTTTTAATAGGTGCGAATTTTCTGGCAGCCTTAGGAAGTTTTTGAATTGAGGGCAATCGTAATTCGAAAGGTTGTATTTCACTTTTAAAAGATGACGATGTAGTAATCGAGCAGTTAGTTAAATTTACTATTTTTTTTTACTTTAAATTATTTGATAATTTCATGTAGAATTCAAATTTTATTTTTGTCAATGTATAGATATTATATTTTTTGTACATTCAGCACAACTAAAACTGCTCGATTAGAATTCGGCGCCGGCGAAGGGTTAAAAGAAATTCATGCATAATATATATCCCAGATCAACTTATACACTACACAACCAGAAATCATTTCGATATAAAAAATCCGGTTATGATTAGAAAGCATGGAGATTACGGATTCTCGATTCCGCTCATCGGAATGGGAATGGTGTGCAGCTCGTGAACGGGAGTCTGCTCGGGATTGTGCACCAGCGTGGGTGCGTGGGGAAGACTCGAACGTTCAGCGAGCTCGCGGCGTTCTACTGAGTATGAAATAAGATGTGTTAACGTGTCTCCGTATTTCGCTACACCGTTTTGGTCCAAATTCTGGATATTGAAGAAGTAAATGTTAAGTTTCGGGAAATAGAATGTCCGCGCCATTTAGTTTGTGTGTGTGGTCTGATGGAATGTGCCGAAGATTTGCATTGTGCATGCTTGCGCAAATTTTTTTAAATCGCCGAAGAAGGTGGAGCGGAAGTACAAAGGAAAGTGACCGCCAAAATCCATTTCGGGATCAGAGTGGGAAAAAAGTTTTGTGTGCGGGATGGTGATAAATTAATATATATTGCTAAACGGGACCCTGCCCATAATGGAAATAAAATAAAATTAATTTGTTCAGTAGTTTTGAGTCCAAACTAAACTAACTCGGAGTAAAGTTTGAAACCTTATTAATATTTTCTCAACTGCCCAAGGCGCATACGACACAATATTCATTAATAAATTTCAACCCCATGTGACGCAAGTGGATTTAAGAAGAAAATTATTGCGTCACGGTGACATCAAAAATGCATGGGTCGTTGAGTATCCGTTCCCTTTTGGCTGTGTTAAATATGTTGGGCCGCGCGATGCAGTTGCTGCAGTAAACGCTCTCGACAATCAACTTTTATTTGGACGCCCAGTTCAAGTGAAGCCATATTTTGATTCGAACTGCTGTATTAATTCTTGTGGAAGTTATGTAGATTCAGTGCAATGTCTTCACTGTCTACAATGGGGACATATTACTCGACATTGTGCTTTTCGCGCGAAACTTCGCACAGATTGCGATAAGATAAATAAGAAAGAGGTGTGCGATTTTCGGGCATTTTGAACAAATTAGCTGATGGCTTGGATAATTATTCCTTGCAATGTTTTATGCATAATTTCGGTCAATTAGCTTTCTTTGATTTGGCAGGGAAGAACATAACGGCGAGCGAATTGAAGGGAGAAACGCGGAAAATTGTTCGTTAGATTTGCTTGAAATACTTCGGAAAGAAGTGTGAGTGTAAGCGTACCCCAACAACCGAGTGTGTGAATCAAAACACACACACAAAAGCGGGTTGAGTGGCCCAAGCAGAGTGCTTCTTTATGACATAGGGTTATGTAATCGACTTGCATAATTCTATGGCATAAATTGGTCAACGGGGTACTTCTCTTCTGATGGGAAGGCTCATGCAAGTTAAGTTGTATGAGTTTTCCACTCAGAAGAAGAATACCTGGCCACTGCAACAATTATGGATTTTAATCTGGTTGGGTGGGTGCGCAGGGGCTCCATCACCACCAGGTTGCCCCTCTCTCATTTGTGGGCCATGAGCCTCTCCGGGTAAGGACGAGGTTATCCTGCTTCCGCTTCTTTTTACTAGTTTCTCTTGTTCCATGAACAAGTCAGTTGTCCCTGGTATAGTTGCCTACACTTTTTTTGACTTCGATCGCCTTGTTTTTGTTCGACCCCAGAAATTCGTGAATGCGAAATTGTTTGTAGTGGGTCCTTGTGCTGGGGGAATGAACCCGCCCCACGACACCGCAATGCTAGCCTGCCAGCCCATTCACGCTTCCCCAGACAAGGGCGTTCTCGGCAGATAATGACACCTTCTTCTGCCGAGGCAGCAGACCATCGCTGCAGTCCTTCACGGACTTTGAAATTACCTTACGAATGCCCGAAAAGTCGAAGGATTCCAGAAATACTTTTTGGTCATTTGACGTTGCGAGCATCATCACCTCGTAGTGACGGTTCGCCGATGAGTTTTGCCAGCCATCAACCAATAAAGTTACACGCTTGCCCATTTTGGCAATCAATTCTTCGTTGCGTTTTTCGATTGCTTCGTACGTTTTATCAAGCAACGTGCCTGCCAATACTCGACGATTAGGCGGATTATAAGCCGGTTGCAGCCCTTTCACAAAGTTCTTAAAATATGTTGAGTCAGCTACTTGGAACGGAATGTTACATCCATAAAAAAACGTCGCCGCTAACGAATCCAATTTCGTGCCTTCAACTGGTCTTACATCGTCTATGAAACGTTTCATTTTCATTTGCTTTGGTGTTAGTGCTCTGAAACTCGACGTTGATTGCTAGAAATAAAAATAAAATAAGTTTTATATAACTTTTAACATGTATTTAACTTTTATGTATTCAACTTTTTTTTAAATTATGTATTTAACTTTTAACATGTATTATTTAACATGTTAAAAAAAGAGAAAAAAAATTACATCTCGTATATCCGATGTTTGGCCTCAACTTGAATTCGGACGCGAGCTAGGGCGCGTAAAAATTAAAATAAAATAAAGGATATTAAACTTTTGACATGTATTTAACTTTTTTTTTTAAATTATGTATTCAACTTTCAACATGTATTATTTAACATGTTAAAAAAAAAAGAAAAAAAAATTACATCTCGTATATCCGATGTTCGACTTAAACTTGAATTCGGACGCGAGCTTGGACGCGAGTTTGTATTGTCACTGCCTTCCAAAGTGGCATTCAATTCACTTGATACTGAATCAACTCCCCTGTCATCGATATCGTCACCCGTTTTTTCCTTGTCATAGTTGTCATCCTTGTCAGCGATTTCATTATCAACGATGTTGTCAGAGCCACAAGATTCACTATGCGAATAAAAAAAATCAACATAAAATAAGTTTTGAACACTACATAAATTAAATTATAACATATTTTTTACCGATGTTATATCAAACGTGCTTTTGCGGTATTCATGACGTTGGACATACAGTTGAGGCACTTTGCCGCAGGTTTTGCATTGACGACAATTTTTTATAGCCATACCAATCTTCATGCATTGGTCTCCCGCCTTTCGATGTAGATGATGTGGATGCTTCACTTTCATCACTTTGTTTCATTAATTTCTCAAATGCGTTCGACATTTTCATAAAATTTTGGACAACGATTTGAATGACAAAATTATGAATCTAACAAGAGAAAACACGTTATGATAAATCAAATGACAAACAAGTACAGCTGACGCAACAGATAAGACATATAGACTGCTACATATAGACTGCTAGAGATGCGTATGTGTGTACCCGTACAGTTAACACTTAATCAGCGCAGTGATTCGCTGCCAGCGAATGACTCATACTATGAATTTCTGAGTCTATTGGAGTTTTCGACGTGCACGAGGTTTTCGACCGTAGAAAACGTAGAATACAGTTTTCGACGTATATTACCTACGGGACTCAAAAAATCGCGTAGAATACCATCCCTGATTGCAAACGTTGATTCCTTTTAAAATTCAACCAGTGGAACACTTTAAGCTCAGCGAAACTTGCTGTCCCAAGTTTCATATACTCTATTGCTTCAGAGTAAACAACTTTCATTCTCTCCATAAAATTATAACAAGCAGCGTCTTTTCCATTTTTTCTGAATTTCGCTAAAATGGACTTTACTCGTAAAGGAATAAAGTTGGATTTTGGTCTTTTATTTACTTTTTGGAGAAGGTTATCAAAAACTGAATTTATTTCCAAAATGCTATTGTCATTTTTTTCTATTAGTTCGATTTTCGTATGAAATAGAGGCATGAGTGAATGAACGAATATTAAAAAGCATTCACTAAGTTCGTACCGAAATAAATTGTCGATCATAGGAGGTGGATTAGTTTGTGATAAAAAGTAAAGTTTTAAGTCATCATACATTTGCAGAATGCACTTTATTGCAGGGAATAAGCTCAGCGAACGCGTTTCACAATGACTAAGTAGGTCCCTATATTCCGACTCAATAAACTCGCCGGAAGATTTGAGCTCTGTTCTCCACACAGTATATACTGAGAAGTATTGGTAAAATTTAAAAACGAGACAATCAACACCAAAAAGACCAAATCGATCAAGACCATTATGAACAGAATTGTGGATAATATGGGCAGAGCATCCAATTCCAATCAATTCCGAATGTGATTGTATTAGTGCATAACAAATGTTATTTCCCCCCCCTACGATTTATACCTCCAAAATTCGTATTGATGTTGCCAGCCACAAAAAGCAGCTAGTTTTTTACTCAACCCATGCTTGTTCAGAATCTGTTCAGTAAAAGATGTAATTGTTGCTGCTTGCTCATTTTCAAGGTTAAAAAAACCTAGCAAACGGACTTGAACCCCTTGTTTTATGAAAATATTGAATAATTATTGGGAACGATTTGACATTTCTACGGTTACTTCCGTCGGTTCCCAAGCATATAAAAGAAATTTCGTGGACTTCTTGACAAATCATCTTCGTTGAATATGGCGATAAAATATCATTAATGATAGCAGCGGTTTTTGTACGCCCACATGCGATTTTCGAAGATGTTTCAGAATCTTCTGAAAGAGACTTAAGAAGAGTTGCTGTGCAGTCCATTTGAGAGTACGATAAGTGATGCATAGCTGTGTGAAAAGCGAGCACTCCCTCTGCAATGGCGATTTTAGTGTCGAGAGAAGAATTCTTCTACACAAAAAAATTATCTAGGGGTCTGGATGCTGACGCCTCCTGCGTTCTTAATTTATGTTTTCCAGATGCCATGTGATCCGTTGATGCCATTTGCCCTTATAAAAAATAAATTTATGTCATACTCCTTTAAAAAAACTTAACTATTGCTGAAAAAATCTATTTCGGGGAGCATGAAATGTAAACATTAAGCTCGGAGCAGTACGGTGATACCATAATTATTGTAATAAAAGTCGAACTAGGGACAATTATTAATTATTTCATTACTTTATTAATATATCTCAGCTATTCTGGACAATGCTACAACAAAACTGTATCAACAAAAAAAAAAAAAAAAAATGCCGAATGTGCTCACCTCTAAAATCTATATATAATAATGTCGAAATAATCTTTTTTAGTGAGCTCAAAATTTAAGCGAAATTGTCTGCATGCGCATGAAATAATGCACAGTACTTATCATTATTTGCTACCGAAATTCGCGAATCACATATAGTGCAAATTGCAATATTATCTTTCTCACCCGGCCTGAAGCAGGTAAATTTTTTTTGAAGAGCTGCTGTGAAAATGCATTTTCCTTTGTTCATTATGTCATTCAATTTCTCGTTCACTATTTTACCGTAAAACTCAGCTCAAATCACCGTGAAAATAAACTTTGCACCAAAACAAACTCACTTTTTATTCTACTAAAAGTACTACCGTATAATTGATAACGCACCGTGGACATTCCACTAATCACACTCAACATATGATTGACAACGAAATCCATGATAGAGTTTAATTTCATTGTTTCCCCTTATATTTTATTTTTTTTCGGATTCAGGCATCCGTCATTTACGTACAGAGTGTGGGGCTCCCATGCTCGCAAGCAACTGGACTACCCACTAAACACCTCCCCTGTCAACCTGAGAACCTAGCCTGGAACCATTTGACACATTACTTCGGACCAGGTCTCGTTTTATTACACCATGAGGCGCCTTCAAGCTTGGAGATCCCTCTTCAAGCGGGAGGGGAGAGGGGAAGAGGAAGTGCCCCCAGCCCCAACACCACTGACTGCTGTGAGTCCCTTTTATCTTTTAGGACTGTCCGAGCATAATGTGCCACCTGGTTCCATTTGTCAACCAATTCGAGCATCACCGCAACTATATTATCCGGGGTGAGCTCTCCCATCTCCTTGTGGAGAGCTCTTCGCAGCGTGTTCCATTTTATGCACGCAAAAAAATGTGTGGCAGACATTATCTTCATCTTCTGGGCAATACCGAACATCGGGTGACTTACCAATCTTGTGCAGGTAAGACTGAAAACACCCATGATAGAAGTCAGTCGCACCATGCCTTCAATTAAGCCATGGTCTCACATCCTCGATGAGGCACGCAGTCCACCTTCTCGATGTGCAGTTCACCCAAGACTGCTGCAAATTGTTGAGTGAGCGCTGTCTCTCGTTAGGTACACACTAGAGAAGGTGGTCTATGAGCGCCGAACCCACACAAAACCTTCCCCATGTCCACAGCTCTCCGTCTGGAAATCACTGTTTCGAACCCAGATGGCGGCAGTAGCAGTTTCATCAGGATACCATGATGCTGAACTTTTATCATGATGTTGCTCACTCAGCAGAAAAAAGTCAGCTTTCATGTCCCTCGCAAACTGCTCAAGCAGATATTGGGCAATTGAACTGCGCTGTAGGTTTAGCTGCAGGATGCGGGGCATCGAAGTTCTAATTTTGCCTTGGCTAGGGCTTTCTGGAAAACCCGGCATTTTCCTGATTTTCAGACGTGTCCAAAATCATGTCTCGGATCAGCATTTTTGCAAAGAATACAGTGTGCCTCCTTCGTACACTCTTTTCTTTTTTGTCCTATTTCTTCGCATT
This sequence comes from Odontomyia ornata, assembly GCA_963969285.1. Taxonomy (NCBI): domain Eukaryota; kingdom Metazoa; phylum Arthropoda; class Insecta; order Diptera; family Stratiomyidae; genus Odontomyia; species Odontomyia ornata. The sequence goes on from OZ017741.1 coordinate 209,300,433, forward strand.
TGTAACATAAAGAACTCCTATTGGCTCCTTTGCATGCTTGTGTGGTGTGACCGTAGCCAAGGCACTTGAAACATTGAAGAGGCGTTGCTCTTTGCCGTATCCCACAGACAACCCACCCTATTCGTACTTTGCCCTTGTTCAGAAATTGTTGGGCGTCCTTTTCGGTCAAGTCAACTATGGCCATGCGTTGTCCCCTATGGTTTTCTGGTGTCAGGCTCGCCTTGATCCGACCCACGCTACGGAACTCCCTTTTGATGGCCTCTTCCACCTCGGTCAGAACCATGACGCAGTCAATGTCTCTTATTTCGATCTTTACCATCGGCTCAAGCAAGGCTATAGCTGTGCTTTTATCGAGGACTTCTTTACCGCGTCACAGAATGCTTCCCTATTCTCGGCCTCTGATCAAAATTCGATTAGTGTGTGGCTCGACCGTGTTTGTCGTACTGCTAATTCGGGATTTACGACCCTTGTTTCAATCGCTTCGGTAGCGATCGTGGCATTGACCATCGAATTTTCGAGCTTCTTTATATTTTCCTCCACCGCTCGAACATCTGGCGCGTCCTGCAAAGTTTCCCGCTTTTCCCGACCGCTTGCCCGACCACCGCAATATTCTCAGTCTCGACCAGACTGTCTGTTAATCTCCGTTTTTCGTCCGTCTTCAATGCTATTGAATTAATCGTCGTTTTTGTCGTTGTTAGTACTGCTCCCGATGTGCTGTTAACATCGTGGCTGCAGCCGCTGGTTGCGTCGTCGTTACTGTTATTTTTGCATTCCTTTTTTGAGCTTTTTTGAATTGTTATGAATTAGAAAGTATGATTAAATAAATCATTTGATCGGCAGCCATCGACCGTTCCGTTTTAAATTGTGAGTGGACTACAGGTTCAAGTGCCTGATAGTTTCGACACTTTTATCGCGAACAAACGCTAAGTTCAAGTGCTTAAGTGTTTTACAGTGAAGTGTGAACAACAAATTTCATTCGTCGGTAACTACAAACTCAAGTGCCTATTAGTTATAACTCTACCTCTCGACGCTGTCACCAATTTTATGTACTTGTGTGACAAGGTGTATAAGGTAATATTTTTTATAAAAATGGCATTCAAGTTGAATTAAAAATGAATCAGGCGATCATTCTTAATCTCTTCATCAAAGCCAAGAGCGCCCCTGCCACTGTGCCCCCGTGCAATTACTTCAGTATGAAGGATGTGCCCATTACTCAGGTTCCCTCAGGTTTGGACGCAAGAGTTACCAAATCTGAAATTGAAGACCCCGGAACCAGGTTAAGTTGTTTTTGATAGAACGGTGTTATGTTTTTTCTAAGCCGCCGTGGTTGTTCTTCCCCTGAACATCTTGTGGTTAGCCGTTTGGAAAAAAACTCTTTTATTTCAATCTACTACTAGTCTTCTCCATGAAGTTTGTAACGAATCTACTCTCGAGGACGTTCATCATAATCTGGAGGAAGAAATTTAACCTTGTACTCGACGTCATCACAATCATTGCAAATGTTCTTAGTAGCCCAAATTTATGTAAGCGCTTTGTCCTCAAGTAAAAATATTGCCGAGTGAAACAATCCAGATTATACATGAAAAGCGTATGTCTTATTTCACTAGTCGTCGTGTCCTTTTGTTACCTCCTTACCCGTCACGGGCTCAAACATACGAGCATATGCTGGATATCCACGCCATCACCACGCTTTTCCAAAATGTTATCCTGAGCCACCCCTTTCGTGTCGCTACTGCCCTTGTTACAATAACAACCGATGAACTGATGAACCGATTTTGCCAATGTTAGGGCATTTTGTTAGAAATCGGGCCTGTGCTATGGTCAATTTTGGCGTATTACACATCCAGACTTATACCATCATTCTATCCTATGCTTGTCAATGAGTTAAAAATGCATGAAATGAGTAATTCATTTATTTTCAACAGTTATAAAATGGAGATTTTTAATTAAGACATATGATAGGAATATTATTGTGGCAAAACACGCCCATTGGAAAAACTGATGACTTTCTTCAAAATTATGATGCAATCATTTAATAAATCAATCTAAATCATTATTAACATAACTAACGAAAACAAATATTTCAACAATTTCTTAAAATCATACTGAAAAGCGAATATCTTTAGTTTCTTTATATTCTAAGATCTCTGGCCTTCTTCAACAAATCGTTTGCACACTAATACATTGAACTGCCTAAACTCTACAATTTGAAGCTTTAAGTCCTCTCTTTTTAGTTCATCTCTATTCATGTCAAAAAGTCCGTGAAAATATCTTGGTCAGCATTTAGGAACTTTTTTTTCATAAAATTCTACACCGGATCATCAAAGATATTCCCAACACAAAGTTTTGAAGCATTAAAAGGTGGGAACGAGTTCCTTAGAACTTCTTCTATTTTTCTTTACTTACTCTCTCTTGCTTTTCAAATCGTACTTTGCATAGCATTTTAATGATGTAAAATTGATATACCGTGACATGACACCATTGGAAAAAAGAACAAGAACCATTAAAAATCATGATAGAATTTAAAAAGGAATTGATGTTAATTCGGCGTGGAGGACCTTCATTTCCTAGTTTTTCTCTCAGTCTATACGATTTGATTTTGTGTTGCTTGTTTTTTCTTCAAACGGGGTCACTCACAAATAACCGGATACTTCAGTTTAACGAAAATATTTAAATGAAAATTAAATTAAATGAAATCAGTAGAATACTGCGCTGTGATATTGAGCCTTGTACCAAAACTCATAATGATCAATAACAATATCTGTCAACACTTTGATAGTTTCATGTTAATTATAATTATTGCTGGGTTAAAACAGTAGTGACGTAGTTATCAAAGTTAAGTTCAAAAGTAGTATCCAATAAAAATAAAAGATAACAATATTAAATATAATCGTTTTTTTATGGCTAGGAGGTGATAGCCTTCATGCTACGCTCTGAATCAAGGGACTTAAAAAACTGAACGATAGTCTTGAATTTTTCGTCAAATTACTTTGAGAACGGCCTTTTTCTTGCTAGATGGTTGCTTTGGGTTAGGGAGCTTCATTTTTCGGCTGAAATCCAGAAACTGTATGGAGATTACTGCAAAATAAATCACTATTCCCTCTTTACTGTCAAGTTATCAAAGGTACCATTCTTTATGAGTATAACGACCTGAGTGTATTTTGCCACACAGTTCTAATTGTCTTTCGATGCCAACATTATACCAACTAAATTATCTGGAGAAAACTCACCTATGCACTTACCAAGGTGCAAACGATACTTAATTCACCTTTTATATGCAAGGAAGATATGGTAGACACCGCTCATGATCACCGGGTAAAACAATAATTAGAAGATCGCTACTTTTAAATGCTGTGCAGGTAGGGCTAAGCAAAGTGTATCAAATAATAATAATCAGTTTTATTATGCCTTCTATTTAGCCACTTGTAGTAATCGAGCAGCCCACCTAGGCAAACTGCTCGAGAGATCTTTACGAAGAAAAAACCAGTTTTTATAATGATAACAACGCAATAAATGCGAAACAGTTTGATACACAACTTATTAACATTATTATTACTAACCCAAAGTAATCCCCGTCACTACTCTCGCTTCTTCTCCTTTGTAGCACTACAGCCCCTCTTGGACCTTCGCTTAGAGATAGTTAGAGTATCTCATTTTCATGACCGTATTGATTTTTTCAGAAGTTGGTTTGGTCAGTACCATGCTCCCGTGTGCCTGCTCAGCTATGATATATCTGATTAAATCAGTACATATCACCACTAAGTGAACACTCATAGTCTGTTCGAAAAATCCCCTGAACTAAATCACGTTCCCCTGAACTAAATCACGTTACTATTATCGCTATCATTATTTATCGATAAAAAAATTTTTCCCGAATCAAAAACAAAAAATATAACAAATAAAATATCAACAATGGCAAACCCTTTGCGACACAATCTAGCGAACCAATTGCTAGATTGTGTCGCCGAGAATCTGCCGTTACCGCCATGAAGAGGCCAAGGGAGGCAGTAAAGGCATACATAGATAACAAATAAGACTATCGTTTAAGGACGGCAACGGGTTGGGTTGCACGAAATCTTGAGAATTATTCGATGGGAAGAAGGCATACGATCCTGCGGGATTTTGGAAATATTTTTGCAACTCGAGGTTGTCGTTGTTATTGTGGTGGTATAATACGTGAATGCACTGAATTGTGTCCCACAAAGCATCGGTTTTTCTCTTCGAGGCAGTTCAACGGATTAGTGGCATTACTGCAACATATATTATCATAGATGTTCTAATTAACGTAAGTGTGGAAATCGGGAAAGTGTTTTACACTGGTTCCGTTTTTTCCAATGCAGACTAAAGTTTCAGACCCTTATATGTTAGATTTAGAAGCATGATTCTACGATTAAAAGTAATTTGCCTTCGTTCGTGTAGTTTATTTGTTGTGCTTGTGGGGTAGAAACTATTCAGTAATGCTTGTAAGTTCAACCGTTTGCGGATATATAGTATTAACAATATAAAACGGAAAATTTATAAATTGTGTGAGCTTTTCGCTTTGGTGTCCGTTTGAAATTTTTCATCATATATCTGTGTTAAAGAAATAGCATTAGCTGTCGTTTTATATTTTTCGGCTCGTTGTTTAATGCAAAGCAGATGAATGGTAACTTCGTGGTGAACCAGGTGCAAAAGTTATCCTTGCCATGCGTAAAGTTTTCCTCAACATATTCGAGAATACATTACGATTGTTGTTATTATTAATATTAAATATAAATAGTAATGTAATGACAAGCATCGAGGCATCATTCTCAATAGAGGCCCTTACCCACCCCAACAACGAGCGGTCGTCAGAGGAGGACTGGGTGTGTACGCTTTTGTATATTAATAAAAAAATATTTTTAACATCGACTAAAAACAAAATGTTAACGCTAACATACTGACAAGTGTGTATTTTAGTTTGGTCTTTATTGTCTACCATTTTAATTTTTTTCAATTCCATGTAGCAAAGGTTTTTCACTAAAACTAGTTAGGATCAATTCTATATATATAGCTAACAATTACATATTTATAAATTTCTGCATTGTGTTCATAGAGACAAACCTTTCATCAATTTCTTTCTTGCTCGCAACTTAAAAGAGAAACGCAGTTTGTAATGGATTCACCTAAAATAATGAATTGTTAAAACATAAACCTTGATCTTTTCATTTCTCTAGAACCCGGAACAGTTATGGGACCCACCATGTTGGCTGCCCCCTGCACCCCTTTTTCGATGTTACAGGTACTCTTGCAGGGTACAATGGCCTTCCGCAGAGCTTTCTTATTTATGATAAAGTTTCATATGATTCAGTCATATAAGACTTTGAAATAAATCTGAAACATCTTTATTTTTCATTTAAGGAAAAAGTTCATGCGAATTATGTTTGTATGCATTTTGCATTAAATTGGAAAATATGCGGCCACTTCTACAATGCAACTTGATCCGGATGGGGTGCTGTGAGGGGGCACGGCTTCCACCAGGATGCCCCACTCTTATTCGGGGGTCGTAAATATCGAATAATAACGACGAAATCCTATTGAGTCCCACACGCGTTAGTTAGGCTCGGTCGTTGTTTTGTTTTAGTATTCCATCTCTTCAGTAGGTTACTTCAGCCTCGATACAGTCGAACCGAGTCATTTGATCTTTTAATTAGTGAATGCGATTTTTTTTGTAGTGGGCCCTTGTGTCTGGGGAAAAGAACCTGCCCCACGACACTACAATGCTAGCCTGCTAGCGCATTCACGCGTCCTCAGACAAGGCCGATTCCGGCAAGCACTAATATTTTCGCTCGTCGAGGCAGCAGGCTATCGCTGCAGTCCTGAACAGGCAATGAACATCCAAAGATCACTATACACTACCCCAGGTTACTGATAATGTGTGGGGGCTACTTGCATTGAGTCACGTATACCCGACTTTCGTGCTGCACTCCATTTTCTCGTTCTTGTTCTTCTACTCAGGTAGATTCTACCTCATTCTTTAGCAAAATATGTGATTATCACCACTTTCATTCCACCACAATTTTCTAGCGATCTGATTACCCCGATTAGTGCACTGAACTTCTTTGAAAATAATGAAATGGCGGGTAATGATCGATGACCATCCGCCTGTTTTAGTGCATGTCCCTTCCTGGATCGCTTTCGGAGATCTTGGAGATATTTCTTCGCCAGCCGTCTCCTGAAGCGTGCCTCCTGCCGATAATAGGCCCTACGTAGAGATTTTGATGAACGGTCGTAAATTGACGGGCTTGCTTGATAGCGGAGCCAGTGTCAGTATCCTTGGAGTCAGGGCCTTGAACGTACTGTCAGAATTGGGCTTGCATCTGCATTTTATACATGCATATGCTCAGACTGGATCCAGTTCTGGGATACATCACCACATTCGGATTTCTAGTCATCCCGTCCTTGATGCACGCAGTATATCTTAAGGTTGACTTCTGGGATGTCTTCAAAATAGCAACAATCCAGGTCGACGCTACCGCCAGCCACAGAACCTCCAAGTCCTGAATTCCATTTGTTGTCTCCAAAAGATCAGCAACGACTGGACTTCCTCAAACAACAGTTTCCGTGTTCTAAGTATAATGAAAAAGGCTTGGGTAGGACCAGTATCGTGTCTCATCACATTGACACTGATTCTGCTCGATCCATTAAGAAGTGACATTATGCTGTCTCACTTGTTGTACAGAAACTGTTGTATGACGAACTCGATCATATGTTAACTTTGGGGGTAATAGAGGAAAGCCAGACTTCAGAAAACCTAGAAGGGTGCGTTTATGTATTGTCGCTAGATACCTCAATGAGGTGACTGTTAACGATGCCTATCCATTGCCACTAATTTAAGGACATGAAGGATGCCTATTGGCAAATTCCATTAGATGCAACAAGGAATGAAAAAACAGCCTTCAATGTTCCTGGCAAGCCCTTGTACCATTTCAAAGCCATGCCGTTTTGTTAATGTAACGCTTCCCAAACGATGTGTCAGCTGATGCATAAAGTAATACCGCATGAGCTGCAGGACAAGGTATTTGCTAACCTAGACGACCTGCATGTTACGAGTTCAACATTTGATAAGCACTTGGAGCTCCTGAGTAATGTTTCAAAACTGCTCAGGGACGCCAACTTGACCATCAATTTTGAAAAGGTCAAGTTTGTCAAGAAGGAAATCAAATATCTTGGCTCGTAGCAAGTGATGGTATCCTGCGCAAAGACCAGGAGACGATTTTATCCCGAACCCTAAACGGCCGAAGATGTGAGACGATTCATGGACATAGCAGGATGGTACAGATGATTTATATGAAAGTTTGCTTTCATTATCGCCCCACTAATGGAACTGCCTTCAATAAAGTTGCTTATTTCCACTCCAGTCTTAGCCAAACTTGATTTAACGAAGCATTTCTCTATTCAATGTGACGCACGAACAGAGGGTATTGGAAGTGTTTTGTTCCGAAGAGGCGATGAGTGTGGAGGGAATACAATCGCATATATGTTGATGAAGCTTGCCGCTGCACAACTTAACTATAGCATTACCAAATTGAAGAGTTAGCTGCAGTGCGAATCGTAAAGAGATTCAGGACATACAATATTGTATATTGAAGAACAGTCTCTTGTCATCATTGCCAACTATGCTAGCCTTATATAGCTCAAGCAGCAGTCAGAAATTTCTGGTTGATTGCCTTGCTAGAGCCTGAAATTTTCAAATCGAACACCGGAAAGGTGCCCTAAACGTTGTGTCTGATGTTATGTTGAGATCTTGTTTGCAGGATGAGCGAGTGGCCTCACTCATTACTTATCTGCTGGAGAAAAAGCATAGTGATGGTTTGATTGCGGGGTTTTTGTTTCAGGAGCCCGAGTACAAACATCTCAAGGAGCAAATTCTTAGATAACACGACAAATTTCAGAATTTGCACTTTACTGATGGTCTTGTGCCCATTAGTACTGGCTCTTCTTTAATGCTGACTTGGTATATTTTCGCAACAAAATTAGGGATTTGTGTGGTTCACCAACAGGCTCTCATAGTAAGAACTCAAGATGATCCCCAAGGCTCAGGTTTTGGAATTCGTACGACGACTGATGCCTTACAAAGATCCTACTACTGCCCTCCTTTTTGTCAAAAAGTGATTCAGCACATCCAAGGCTGCTTTTGATAGACTTGTTAGAGCCTGAAATTTCCAAATCCAACACCAAGAAGGTGTCCTAAACGTTTAACCTGATGTGTTGTCGAGACCTTATTCACAAGCGTTCGAGTTTCACTTTGAAACCCCGCAATGGGCACATTACGAGACTCGGTGAGACCTGCGCAGTGCCTATTTGTGAACTTCATGGGTCCACACTTTCATCCAAAATCGGGAAGTTCATATGGCTCAAGATCATGGCTAAAGCCTACACGGAATCGGTTGTATGACATTTGGAGCGGGAAATTTTTTTACATTCGGAGTTCCCAAATGGCTTCACTTGGACTACGGTGTGCAGTTCGTCTCCAAGGTATTCGCTAAGCTTATGTATGGATATGAGGTGCAGCAGTGCCTCACCCCATATTATTCAAAGAAACGAATGCCTTGAGGTCGATATCCAGTCGACGCCAAACACCACCACTGCCTACATATGTTCCGGTCATAGCAAGCGGACAAAAGTCTTCCGAAATCATGTAATATCCAACATGGCTCCGAATATGCCCTCCTTTAAAGTTTGAATATTTTTGAGGACAGAGTGGTAACTGCACCTCAAACAGAGGTCGATTGCGTGCTGTAAAAGACCGTGTCCAAGCTAAATTGGTAGGAGCCAGTCAAAAGGCAGTTTAACGCTACAATCTTCGTGCTCGTCCTTGTGAGCAATTCTAGGGTCAAAAATTATTTTGTGAAGAATTTCGCTATGAATGGAGCTGACTAATTTGCGGCTAAATTCACTTATCAATTTATTCCTGCAGTAGGTCGTCATTGTATTGGGCAGGTGTCATATGAGCTTGTTGATGCGTCCAGTAAGCTACTCGGGACGTTTCACGCTAAGGACATTAAACCTGGCTCCAAATAATCCCTATCGATGCTACTTCTTTACATGGCTGAATGCGACACACAGGATCTGGGTCGTCCCCAGGCTTGTTGCGAATTTTGGCCGTTATCTTCATTCTCTTGTGCATTAGAAACAAACCTCATAAATATCAAGTCCTAAACTCCTTGTGCATACAATTTATTTTTTTACAAAGACCTACTAGTTTCGCGACCTGTCTGTCCGTCCGTCTGTCCGTGCGTCACAGCTAATTTCCTCAGAAACTATTGAAGGTAGAGTGCTAAAACTTTGTGAAAAGGTCAGAAGTGATGGTCTCTCAAAAGTCAAGGTCTTGCCAAAAATTTAAAATTTTTTTAAGGGGGTCCCCCCTAATAACGAATTCACCCTTAAAAATTTTTTTTTATCAAAGGTAGTCGAGTGGGGTATCAAATGAAAGGTCTTGACTAGAACTTTTATAATCTGAAATAAAAAAATCATTTTATGAATTAGGGGGTCCAGGGGAAGGCAAAATGTACCAAAATTTGGATAAATAATTCGATTATCGATTCATGCTATTAGAAAATTTGTTTCTAAGCCTAGGATATTTACAAAGACCTTTTGGTAGGAGCACTCTCCTGCTTACTCAACTTGTTTCTTTTAATTTTTAATTATTTTTCCTTCTATAATCTCTTGTTATCATCACTTGTAATTTTTCCTATTATTCCTTTTAACAAAAAACATAACTTTCCTTTTTCCTTAAGTAATTTAAAATTATTTTCCGATTGTATTTCATTTCATTAACAAACAAAACTTAACTTCCCTCTTTCCAGTGGTAATTTCAATAGCTTTCGCATGTTACTTGTTATTCCCATTAATTCATTGCAATGGGAGAGCAATCGCAAAAGAATTGTACCTGTTAATCCCTTTATGAAGCTGGTGGCAGAAAGCGTATAACAAATTGCCCATTATCATGAAATGGAAGCAAGCATTCTATCACTTGCCATTAATTAGAATTTAATCGTTCAATCTCTGATGAGTAAAGAAAATGTTAGCAAATCGTGCGAATATTCAATTCTCAATGTCAACGGTTGGTTAAGGTGGGTGGTAGTGTGCTGGACTCCCAATCTGTGACTACTGGGACCGTACGTTCGAGTACCCTCAGGCGCAAAATATGTATTCTTTTTAGTTTCGTCAAATGCAAATATTTCTATGTGGATGATGATTTGCATATAGCTAAGCATTAACATGGTTATATGCAAATCACCGTACATGCTTACCAGAGAGAACGGGATTGAAGTGTAGTGAACTTCAATTACGCTAACTCTGATCGGTAGCGGGTGATATAAATGGACAAAGGCTTGCAGGACCAGTCAAGTGGTAGCGGTAGGCCAGTCAGATGATAGCTAGAGTTGAGTGAGAATGATAAAGTCTGGTGAGAAAGTCAAGTTGACAAGGTGAAATAAATAAATTAATAAGTACAGGGTGCGGCAGCATAACTTCCTTTTTTGAAATGCCCGCCCTTAAAGTGCTAACTGTTATAGCGCGGCGCTAGTAGTCTCATTCGAGAGAGGTGATTTTAAAGTTTTGCTCTTCCCTTGGTTAGTCGCTATCATGCGTTGGAACAGTGCGGAGCGTGCATTTACCGTTGAAGCGTAGAAAATTTGTTTTGTTGAATTTTGAAAAAAGGAAGTTATGCTGCCGCACCCTGTAGCTCGGTCGGATTGAAAGGACGAAATTGGTGGTTGACTTTGGAAAAATATTAATTTGGTGTTCCGAGAGTGATAAATTCCCTAAAAAGAAAAAAAAACAAACTGAAAGTTACGGTGCCTGTTTTTCAAAAAGAAGGAAGTGAAATAAATATACAAGACGGTTTAAATATACATATTAATATGTAACACCAACATTGCGGTGAAAATATGAGTAATAGTGTGAAAGGTGTATGTAAGTTGAAATTCATGCAGAGTTAATGCACAGTGAAGAATTAATTGGAAGGAATTAAAAGGTCCAATGTTCGGTGCAGGGACACCATCATATTTAATCCATCTAGTCTCGAAACTCTTAGAGTTTAAAAATGTGAAAGAAGAAAAGTGAATTTAACTCCACCGTAGATGGTCCCAAGCCCATTTGAGAAACGCATTGTTTTTTAACACAGAGCTTCCATAATTCTTCATGCTAAGCCCCCCCATTAAATGGTGGTAAATTTTCTTGGGCTCGGACATTGAGTTTACTGGTTTCCCAATAATGGGACATTAAATGCCGAGAAATGCTAATAACTGCAAATACATCTACAGTTCTGCTAGCAAATCCTACTCACATCTCCTTTATGGGAACGAAAGAGGATGAAAGTGAGTCTGGTAATGGAATCGAAGTAAAAACCTTACCACTGGAATGGAGGTTGGGCGACGGGCTAACTCTCCGTCCCCGAAAAACCCTACAATGTTTTGAAACCTACAGAAAGGCCTCGGAATGGATTGGACTCACGGCAATGACCTCACAAACGGAAAAAAGACTAGGCATTGGATCTTGGACTGTCAGATCACTCAATTACACTGGAGCTGTTAAGGACATTTAACAATAGGCCAGTCAATATAAATTTAAAATACTCGCAATCCAGCAAATGAACTAGACTGGAAATGATTTTCAAGACATGAGATCGCATATAATATTCAAAAGTGGGAAGCCTACTGGAAAACGAGAATTCGGAGTGGCCTTCATTTAAATCGCACGTCGTTGATTTCCTGGCAGTTAGGGAGCGGTTGTGTGCGATCCGTATAAAAGCGAAATCCTTCAAAACATGGCTGACAAATTTTCACTCCCCAACCGAAGAAAAGGACGAAGGAAATATTCTACAATCACCTAGAAAGACTAGTCGACTCATTCCCTTCAAACGACACCGAAATAATTCTGGGTGATTTCAATGCTCAGGTTGGCAATGAGATATCTCATTGGAGAACGACAAGAAGATATAGCCTCCAGGATGAAACCAATGGGAATGAGCAGTGCCAGATTAACTTTGCATGTAGCAGAAATCTAGACATACGTTCGACTTGCTTCTCTCATCGACACATCTTTAAAATTACCTGGGCATCACTAGATGGCAACACACAAAACCAGATCGACTACGTTCTGATCCAACAAAGTTGGGCGTCGAGTATATTTGACGCCCGTACATACCGAGGAGCCAATTGTAACTCAGATCATTGCTTGATCAAATTAATATATCAACTCCAAACGCCTGTGGCAAAAATATCGCCGAAACGCTCAACAAAAAGCTGGCTCCCATCTTATCAAACGTACCGCTGAAAACAAGCAAAGAGCGCTAGATGGAAGTGAAAGGGGCTATTAAGAACGTGGCTGAACAGATGACCGGACATCAAGTCTGGCGCAAAAGAAATGATTGGTTTAATGATGAGTGTCAAAAAGCGTTAGAAAAAAGAATCAGGCGTACAAAGAGGAAAACCAGGACGATGAGAGAACACTATGAAAATCTCAGAAGAGTAGCGAATAAGATTATTAAAATTAAGATATTTTCTTCTATGATGACAAATTGAGAAGTATCGATGTAAGTCTAGTGAGCAACAACACAAAACAAGCATAAAAAGTAGTGAAAAGCCTGAAACGTGGTTATCCACCCAAAATCACACTCTGTTGTGATGGCATCGGCAATATTATCGCTGATGAAACTAAGATTAAGGAAAGATGGGCATCATGTTTCAAGGACCTTCTCAATCCTCCGCGCAGCTCCAGAGCGTCAGAGCCTATAAATGTCTGTGGAGAGCTTTTATTGGCTCCACCAACTCTGGATGAAGTTTACTCTTTTATCAAAGCCCAAAAAAATAATAAACCGCTGGGCATCGATGAGATTCCAGTGAGGCTCATCAAATATCGTGGCGTAAGTGTTGAGAAAGCTATTCACAAAGTCATCCAGCACATTTGGCAACAAGAACATATGCCAAAAGAGTAGAGCTAATCAGTTCTATTCCCTATCCACAAAAAAGGCGACAAGCTTTAATCCGAAAATTATAGAGGCGAATCACTACTTTGTACGGCACACAAAACATTTTCAAAGATCTCAAAAAATAAAATCGGATAGTACACCAACAGTATTATTGGAGCGTGTCAAGTTGATTTTAGAGCAGGTAGATCGACAACAGAGCAATTGTTCACAGTCAAGCAGGTACTTGAGAAATGCTGGGAGTTCAACAGAAAAGTCCACCAAATTTTCGTTGACGTTAAGCAAGCATACGACAGTATTAATCGTAACATTCTGCACCAAATAATGCTTTGCCTGGGCATCTTATCCAAATTAGTCCGTCTTAACAAAATGGCAACGATATCGATGTACTTCGAAGTCCGCATCAATAACCAACTCACCGATGTCTTAACAAAAATATCGGACTAAAGCAGGGAGATGGGCTGGCCCCATTGCTATTCAATTTGGCTCTGGAGTACGTCATAAGGAAGCTACTTATCGATACACGAGGCACATTACTATACACGTCGAGCCAAGTAGTAACCTATGCGGATATATCAACAAAATATAATATATGATAAATAAAACAAACTCATGACGCAGTTGAGGAAAAATATCTCAAATACCATATCACACTTGGTGAATGCAATATCGAAATTCTGGGCAAATTTTTATATTTGGGTGCCAAAATAACGAGAAGCAGTTATGAGAGAGACGCAAATAAAATATTTTATTCAGTTTTGACGATCTTGAAGACCAGCTGCACACACAAGAAAACAAAGCTCCAAATATACGAATCTGTGGTAAGACCTGTGTTATGCTATGGGTGTGAAACATGAACCCTAACCCAAGCATCCGCAAATATATTGAATGCCTTTGAGAGACGGGTCCTGAGGCGAATAAGACGAGCGAAGCTGGACGGAGACCAATGGTGAATGAGGTACAACCATGAGCTGTATGAAAAATTTTGATTAGTTGGAAGTCTCAATGATTGTAAGACTGCGGAAGCTGCAATGGGTTGGCCACATGAATCGTATGGACGAACAACGGATACCCAAAACGGTATTTGCTGAGAGAACTGATGGGCGGATACCAGTGAGGGAACCAAGGAAAGGCTGGTCGGACTCGGTCAATGAAGACAGTTCATCGCTGCTCGGGTTTTGAAATTGGAGGACGCGGTCAATGGACCGAGACAGCAGGAGGCGCTATTTGCATGAAGCGAACGCCAGAGAGGAGCTGTAGTGCTGCGAAGAAAAAGAAGAAAAGTGAATTAATATCAATTGAGAACTATTGAATTTTTGAAAAAAGAAACAAGTTAGAAAAGGAAAGTTAGATCAGCCATCAGATTTTTGAAGACGAATATACATTGGAATCGTTTTGAATTCGATTGACATCGATGGGCTGACAAGCAGAGTAGCCACCGTTAGATTTTCTTTTTTTAAAGAACTAACCCTTTTGGTTGCACAGGTAAAAGAAAAAGAAGGAAACAAAACTTTATTTTATTTCAGCACCCCCTCCATTTGCAGAATGCTCAGCAGCATTACAGGGGTGAATAATTTTTATATTTTTTTCCTTTTCCATATAAAGATAATATTTAGGATATATTTTCTGGATGCTTTTTCATATAACTTTTTAATAATTGTTTTCAACTGATTTGTTTACATTATTTCGTATTCCATTTATTTGAATTCTCATATAGTACAGTAAATATAGCACGAAAAAATAGGTTTGGTCTAAGAAATGACCTACTGGGATTTGACTTGATAAATCGATAGGGGGGCATAAAAAAAACTTAACTTCAGATTTCCGAAGTGATCCCCCCCCCTGCTTTTGAGAAAATCCAAAAACATTTTGAACGCGTTTTTCTCGGAATCTATGGGTTTTAGAGAAAAGTTTATGTAACAAAAAATGTTCAGGACACTGTTATCTACATTTTATCTCATTGGAGCAAAGTCGTCCGACTTAAAATACAAAAAGTAGGTGGCGCTAAAGTATCAAAAAAGTGGTTTTTTGGCATTTTCAATAAAAAAAAATTATTTTTTTATAATAATGTAAATGGAAAAGTTGTTCGTCATAAAATTATCTACAATTTTTGTTCAAACAATTTTTTTGTAAAACTTACCGTTAACGAGCTGGAGCTTGCCAAAGTGTAAAAGTCATACATTTATGTGCCGCGCCGATGCGTGTATTCCATTCATTTTGTCGAAACATTATTTTTCGATTAATAGACCGTAATGTTTATTTAATATTCTCATTTTTAACAATAATTTTGATAAACAATTAATAATAGTAACCTTTTAGTACTGCTTGTTGTAAACGGTCAACATTGAATTAAAACAAATGTAACTGAAGGTAGTAGTAAAAGATTCACACAAAATGTGGACTAATTTTTTTTTAATTTAAAATTCGTAACTATTTATTTATTAATTTCAAGCATTAAACTTTACATTGTGTGATTTTATGAAATTTAACTTTCGTCGATTTGGCATTCAATTCAATTTGTATTTTGCATATTTTACGATTAAGCAATTTTACCTTTGTTGATTTTGCGTCCAATGCAATGTTCATTTTGAGTCAAATTTATGTAAATCTTTGAAGAAAATGCAAAATTGGATTATTGCAAACTGTCATAATAAAATCACACAATGTAAAGTTTAATGCTTGAAATTAATAAATAAATAGTTACGAATTTTAAATTTAAAAAAAAATTAATCTTCACATTTTGTGTGAATCATTTACTACTACCTTCAGTTACATTTGTTTTAATTCAATGTTGACCGTTTACAACAAGCAGTACTAAAAGGTTACTATTATTAATTGTTTATCAAAATTATTGTTAAAAATGAGAATATTAAATAAACATTACGGTCTATTAATCGAAAAATAATGTTTCGACAAAATGAATGGAATACACGCATCGGCGCGGCACATAAATGAATGACTTTTACACTTTGGCAAGCTCCAGCTCGTTAACGGTAAGTTTTACAAAAAAATTGTTTGAACAAAAATTGTAGATAATTTTATGACAAACAACTTTTCCATTTACATTATTATAAAAAAATAATTTTTTTTTATTGAAAATGCCAAAAAACCACTTTTTTGTTACTTTAGCGCCACCTACTTTTTGTATTTTAAGTCGGACGACTTTGCTCCAATGAGATAAAATGTAGATAACAGTGTCCTGAACATTTTTTGTTACATAAACTTTTCTCTAAAACCCATAGATTCCGAGAAAAACGCGTTCAAAATGTTTTTGGATTTTCTCAAAAGCAGGGGGGGGGATCACTTCGGAAATCTGAAGTTAAGTTTTTTTTATGCCCCCCTATCGATTTATCAAGTCAAATTCCAGTAGGTCATTTCTTAGACCGTAAATGCTATATTTACTGTACTAATATTCTATTGAACTATTTAAATAAGATGGCCATTATGTGGTAAAGAATAAAAGCTTTTCATTTCTGCAAATGATCTCCCTTTGCTTTCCCTTCTTTTTTTTGTTAGTCCTTGTGTGCGAGGTGGCCCAGCACGAGCAGAGGATTTCTGGAAGACCCACAACACGACTGAGCATTAGCCGGCCTCAGTAGCCCGAGAAAGGTAGTCCTCCGCTGAATTCAAATGGCTGCAACTGCGGTATCTACCATTGTTGTAACAATAGCTACTTGTACAATTCAAAGAAAGGTGAGAAAACCGTGATGCATTGGACAGAAATTGCCACTAAACCTTTGGAGGCATGCAAGCAAAACCTAGCTCAGTCAACTTTAGTAGCACATTTCTCACCCAGAATGATATTGCAACTCGTCACAGATACTTCAAAAGTTGCAGTTTGGCCACTCCTAAAGCAGAAGGCTTACTACCAGTGAAAACTTACTGACACATAGCCTAAATATGGCGTGTACAATAAAAAGTTGCTGGCGATCTGCTTCAGTGTAAAACACTTCCACTATTGGCTCAAAGTAGATGAGTTTCTGATGAAAATAGATCAAAAACCCTTAGTATATACAGTCTCGCATAAATTGAAGAAAGCCTTGCTTTGTGAAATGAGGCACTTAGCTATATCTTACAGTTCTTTACCAACATTGTACATTTAGTTGGAGAGGCGAACATTATAGCATATACTTTGACGTGAATCGAGTCTATCGTTATGGATACTACGGCGTCATCCAAAGAACTAGTTGCCAAACAACAATCTGATAGAGAACTTCAAAAGCTACTTGCTGAAACAGTACTTCACTCAAATCTCAAGCACTACCAGCTGAAGACCACGGAAATCTACACTGCGACACATCGGCGGACCGAATCCGGCTCTTCGTTCCAAAATCACTTCCATATCGTATTTTGAACACATTTTACGGGTGTTAAAGCTCTGGAGCATGTGCTATGCTAAAAATCTTGCATAAGAAGTCGGTTTGGCTTCAATATGGATGCACGTACATGCCTTCAACCGAGCTTGACTCCCATGTCAAAAGTCTAAAATGAGAAGACATACTAAAATTGTGTTGCAAACCTTTCCTATTCATGGCAAGCGCTTTTTGTAAGTCTATTTAGATATCTTGGGACGATGAAGTCCTTCAAATGGATATCGCTATTGCCCAATCATAGTCAACAGGGTTTCTTAATGGCCGGAAGCCATTCCGCTGACTGATCAAATAGCTGAGACGTTCGCATTCACCTTTTGTACTAATTAAGTGGCACGATTTCGAGTACTGCAAGTAACTACAACATACCAGAGCTCTCAATTTTAATCCACCCAATTCTCAGTTCTTTTGAATATACTGGGCTTCAGTCATACGTGAGTTTCGCCATACCACCCAGCATTGAATGGATTAGTGAAGGACTTGCATAAAATGTTAAAAGTATCCATAGTGTGTCACGAACACAATAACAACTGGCCCGACTTAGTTCCAATGCCAACTCCTCCTGGAGAGCTCCTTGTCGAAGGCAAAAATGACGTGTTTGATCCGCTTTCATTATGATTAGCACTACATCTGCAAATGCAACAAATTTGGCGAGTACCAATTAATCAACGCAGCGGCAAATCTAGATTCGTTTACCGAGGACACCATTCATCTTATTACGTTTTCATGCGGATTGATACTATTAGGAAGTCTCTTCATCAGTACTAGACAGGACTTTCCGAAGTTATTTTCACGGTCGGTATGGGTGGTAGACAAGTAAACATACCTACCCAGAGACCCAAACCGGTGTTCATAGTTAACATTGCAGAGAATCAACTAATACAGCGAATGCTTCAATTTCGCATCCCACGGCTCCGATAAAGGCCGTATCATTGAAATCCATGGTTGAACAGCGCCCGCAGCCAACTGTCAAAACTTATCCCCCAGCGAGACATCATTGTAACAGCCAAGTTACTCAGGGGGGGGTAATGCAGCAGCACTCACTTAATTAGTTGAAGATTTGACAACCATGACAAGAGTACTAGCGTTGGTAAGAGGAAGATGAATGTCCCTTCTTGATCAAACTATCAAACGAGTCTGATGTGTTCTTGAAAAATGATATTGAAGACTTAATGTAATAAAGTATCCGTTATTTAGTTAGCTTTGTGATTAACTATAATCGAACCCATTGCAAACAATATCTTTAGTGGCAAAGGGTTCCACTCCTGGAAAGTGTCCTTGTGACTTATCTCCTACATTCGAGAAGCCCGCATGGGGTTGCTGCTCCCTCGTATGACATCGGGATATAATTTGTATTGCCACGCTTAGTTTATTGAGTCCATTATTATTTTTATTGGGTACTTTTAGTGGCTTAGCAAACTGCCTCGGTGATCATTATGCAACAATTACATTTGTCGCTCTTTCAAGAAATCAGTACGCTGATGCATGGGAAAACTCTAATTTTGTAGATTAAAATAGATAATGAGTACTGGTGAAGTAAAAATTCGCTATTTAAATCACTTACCCAATTTATTTCTTTTGACAATGACATTTACTCGTCTTATTTTGGATTTTGTCTAGACTAACCTCACGCTTTCCAAGCTATTACCTGAATACGAATAAAAATCGTCTGTTCCTACCTAATTCGATCATCTGGAGAATTTTCTACGGGTATTTAGTATCCTTCAGCTAACAAATCATGTTGGTCGTTAAAACTCTTAATGGCATGAAAAGAAAGTCCATATTACGCTCAACTGTACGCTCCGCCGAAACTTTATCCATCATAGAGTACCCCACAGAGAAGAGACGATAATTGCTGGAAACAATGGCAGGAAAATTTGTGGAGAAAACCACAAAACCGTAAGCATTTCAACATTTATTGCTAACATTCGCAAGTAGTTAGTCAAACACAATCTTTTAATAAGAGATCGTTGTGTGCGAGTGGATGAAAAATGCCAAAAGTTAGACGATTGCGATTATTTGTTTCAATGGGCGAAGTTGGAAAAGACATTGGCCAACGTACATACTCATATCCTAGCTGGGCTTCGTCATGTCTATTCCTAGAGCACTTAAACTTAACGGACTGTTATTAAATGGACATTGCTCACGGTAATAACTTTGCCCGAAGGAGATTGATCGGCAACTTTATGACCCGAACAAATGAGAAATCAATCGTAGTGTACCGACCGAAGACTCTTTTTATTACACCTGTGAGTGGATATAGTCCTGGTATCGATGAGTAATCAAATGCCTGGTGATATATTGCTCGGATATGTTAGCAGATTTGATACAGTGAAGACTAGAAAACATGGAAGAGGAGGATTTGGATTTTATATCGTAAATTTAAAATAGGATCCAGTTGGAGTTTGTTTCCAGCTCCACATAATTAATGTTGAAGCATATTATTGAATTTTGAGGAGTACGTTTTTATAATAAATTTTGTTTCCGTTCACAAAAAATGAAACTACTAAAGTGGATACTATAATAATTATAGTTTCTCACGACTGGACGGCTTTAAACTTAAAAATCTAAAAAAATTACAACGGTAGATCTTTATGAGTATAAGGGCATCAAATACCCAGAAGTGAAAACTGTACGAGTACCTTTAGAATTTTTGTGTTGACCAAATTTCATAGATAACGGATTTTAATTTAGTGAGATAGTGCTATGTTAATTATGTGGAATCACAACAATCCGTGCTGACTTTGCATATTTTTTCAATACAAAACTTCCTGAGCGCTATAATTTTTCTGAAAAAGTGTCTCATGTAAATACGTTCGATTGACAGTACACCCGGCGAAATTTTCGAAGCTGGAGCACAATGGCGACTGTATTGTTTTTATGAAAAGAACCGGTAATGTTACTTACATACATACCTGCATGATTTCTTTTCTGTGCATTCAACTTGTTTCAGTATTTTTCAATTTCCGACCCATATTTTGAACACACTATTTTAGTAATCGAGCAGTCACACATGCAAACTGCTTGGAAACCTTCCTGTCTCCTATCACAAATTTTAATGGCAGATTTAGAAAAACAATTAATTATTTCCATTCATAATCGTTATTTGTGAAATAGTTTTCTTTCTTATTATTGTATTATTATTAAATTTAAACGTTTTCCTTAATTATATTCTTCATGAGATTTAACTTTTATTACTATTTAGAATTTTTTTCGTTTTTCTTTAATTCAGTTAATTTTTCCTAAAAAATTTTAAATCTGCCCATTTAAATTTTGAACAGGGAAACTATGGGTTTTCGTTCGGAGGCAGAATCCAACAACTTTTCATCGTGTGGAATGAAATTCCCTTTCTCATAAAAGACAAGTTTATTTGCGTCCGAATAAAATGAACATCATATAAACGAATGTATGGATGATGCGTTTCGCGGTAGACTAACTCCAATGACAATCTTCTCTTGGTGTTAGGATTTGTTTCCTTCGATGTGTTCGTATTGCTGATGGCGTTGTTTGTGTTATTGCTGGAGCCGCCACATCTAGCCCCTTCCTAGTGACTTTCTTGGAATTGTTGGAAAAAGTCACGATTTTTTTAGCTGTTGCGTTTTCTTGAGTTTCTAGTATCGCTCGAGTTTCTGGAATTTGTGGAGTTTCTGGAATCTGTGGAGTTTCTGGAATCTCTGGAGTTCGTGGATTCAAGTTCTTATTTGCTTCGTTTGCCTGGTCTGATTCAAAATGTGCTACAGTCAGTCGTGATATTGAGATGTTTTGTTCTGAATCGTTGACTAGGATTTTGTAAAGATCATCGGTCATTCGCTCGGGCACTTGATGAGCACCTGTGTATAGTCTCTGCAGCGGGCTTTTCACGCGGTCGCAGCGTACAAACACATGTGTGCATATTTTACGCTCTTTTTGGTGAAAATGTTTTCTTTTTGAGTGATGAGCTGTCGGTATGGGCTTGATGTTTCGCATTATTTTGCGGTGGTTTTCCATAAACTTTACAGGGTCAGCGTTTGTGGTTTCTTGAGCAACGAAAAATTCCCCAGGTATACGTAAAGTTGTGCCGTACAGCATTTCAGCAGGTGATGATTTTAAATCTTCTTTGTAGCATGCACGAAGGCCGAGTATTACTGAAGGAAGTGCGTAGATCCAGCCAATATCACATAAGTGCTGCTTTTAAAGTACGATGTAGTCGTTCAACGAGTCCGTTCGACTGAGGGTGATATGGCGAGGTCCTGGTTGTTTTACTTCCCAAGAAGTTTGTCATGGCTTTAAATAAGGCAGAGTCGAATTGCGGTCACTGGTCTGTCGTGATGGTGAGAGGGGTGCCGTAAGTGACGATCCAATGGTTGAAGACTGCCATTGCAACTGTCGGTGCTGTGGTCTCTTTCAAAGGTACCGCCACGGGCCATCGTGAGAATCTGTCGATGATTGTTAGGCAGTAGCGATATCCCTCTACAGGCGGCAGGATGATTAAATCGATGTTAATGTGATTGAACCTAGAGTCTGTGACGCTAATGTTTTTCGGAATTGTTTTGTTGTCGATGAACTTTTGATTTTTGACACTCAATGCATTCTCGTGACCATTTTGATGCAACTTTTTTGATACCGGGGTAGATGTATATTTCTCGTAAGGCGCGAGCGGTAGAGCGACACTTGGATGTGAAAGGCCGTGAGTGATTCCGAATGCCATTTTTCTTAAGTTTTGAGGAAGGTACGATCTTCTGTGGAGATGCCGCAGTAGACTAGTGAGTTTTCGATGTAGAGTTGTTGCAACTTGAGGGATGTCGAGTTTTTTAATAGCTCAGATAATTCCTCGTCGTTTTTTTGTTGCCCACTAATTTCTTTTGGGTCAAATTTTGACGGCATATCGATTGTGTTGATTCTCGATAATGCGTCCACTACGACATTCTCGCTGCCTTCAACCCAGACTATGTTGGTCGAGAAATGTGAGATATAGTCTAAATGTCGTAGTTGGCGTGGAGATGCTTTTTCAGATTTTTGTGAAAACGCATAGATTAATGGCTTGTGATCGATTTTTATTTCCAATGTCCTGCATTCGAGTTGATGTTGGAAATGTCAAATCCCTGCAAGAACGCCAAAAGTTCACGATCGTAGACGCTCCAATTGCGTTCTGGTTTCGTTAATTTTCGGGAGAAGAATCCGATCGGCATCCAAACGTCGTTTATTTTTTGTTCAAGTGATGCACCAATCGCTGTACCGGATGCATCGGTTGTTAAATACAATGGCGCCGTTGGGGATGGTAACGATGTGAATGTGATGTCGGCTGGGCTTTTTTTGCTTTTTTCAAATGCTTCAGTTGCTTCTGGCGTCCATTTGACTTCTCGTTTGTCGTTCTTTTTGGAGTCGTTGATGTAGAACTTAGGAGTGCTTGAGTCTTGGCAGTGTTTGGTATCCAATTTCGGTAATAGTTTTTCATTCCGAGAAATCTGCGGAGATCATGGATTGTTTTTGGTTTTGTATAATGAGTGCGGGTTTCTATCTTCTGTTGTGGTGGCTTGTAAGCAGCAGCATTTATTGTATATCCAAGAAAATTAACTTCGTTTTTCACGAAAGCACACTCATTGTAATTTATCATGATCCCGTTGTCTTTCAGCCTTTGAAAGTTGGTTCGTAAATGTTTCATGTGCTCTTCGTGAGTGTCAGAAAATAGGATGAAATCGCCAATGTAGCAAAAAATGTAATCGAGGTCACGAAAAATTGAATCAATTCAGCGTTGAACTGTTTGGGTGGCGTTTCGAACATCGAATGGCATGACCAAATATTCAAATAGTCCGAAGGGTGTAGCGATGGCTGTTTTCGGTATATCTTCTTCGGTCATGGGTATTAAGTGGTAGGCCTTCACAAGATCAATCGTGGAAAAAACATTTTTGTTGAAAAGCTTAGGAAAAAGATCTTGTATCAGCGGTGGCGTGTATCGGCGGGCACGGTTCGGGCAGTTAGCTTTCGATAATTGCCGTAGGGGCGCCAATCGCCAGTTTTCTTTTGTTGCATGTGCAGCGGAGTTGACCATTAACTTTTTGAAGGCCTTATATAGCATGGCTAAAATTTCAGTTTCTTCGCTTCGTCGTTTTTCTCCCACCAGTTTGCGTGCTCTTTTGACAACAGGGAGACCTTCAGTGATGATATGATGCACGGCGTGACAGTTTTGTGTTATTGCCTTTTTTATTGATGGTTTCATTAAGTCGGAGAATTCTTGCATCAATTTCGCAAATTCCATGTTTTCGTTTTCTCTTGTTATAATGGTCGATATTCCGTGCTCTGATGAGATTTTGGTTTTTCCTGTTGTCGAGAGGGACGTTTGTGGGTTGATTAGGCGTCGTTTCCTCAGATCAACTAAAAGTCCGTAATGGTAGATGAGATCGGCTCCTATGATGCCCGTCTTGACTTCAGCAATGATGAATGGAAATGGCATGTTTCGGCGCAGTCCTAAATCCAAACTTGATAGTCGCTGGCCATATGTGTGAATTACTAAGGAATTAGCAGCGTAGAGTTTCAGTGGGGATTGTTTGAACTTCGTTTTGAACCAGATGCGTGGAACGACTGATACACAAGAACCAGAGTCTACTGAGTATTGTTGTCCTGTTTTACCTTGCAAATGTAGGCGGTGTTCTTTTTTCATGTTTTTGCTGTCGTCTTCCACCTTTGATGTTGTTGATGTAGACGATAGCACATTTAGTTTCCCGGATTTTCTCTTTTGTTATAAGAGCATGGTGCGCGACACTTTCGCGCGGCTTGTCCGAAATATTCATCATAGTAACACAAGTCTGAACTCGATTTTTGTTCTTTTGGTTCATATTTTCTCTGGTAATAATTTTCTCTATTTCGCGATTTTGATCTATAGCGCTCCGATTTTCGTGAATTTATTTGTTCTTTTAAATCCTCAAGCACTCGGGGGATTTTCGCGATGTGATCTCGTAGTTCTGTGAGCGGGCTTGTTTCACTTTTTGAAATCGCTGCCATTTCAAATCCATCCACAGGTTTTTGTTATTATTGTACCCATAAGAATCTACCAACATGACTATTTCACCTTTTAAATATATGTTTTCATCAAGAGTTAATATCTTGTGCTTTCAATGTTGAAGTTGGGGAAAAATAACTTAAATTTACACAATTTTCTCACTTAATACGGCCCCCATTTTGTTTTATGAAAACTAATATCCCTCACTGAGGTAGTTTAGGTGGTGCAGTGATTAGAGCACTAATCTTGAAAGCCAAAGGTCCCGGTTGAAACCTTGTTGACGGCAACGAGATTCAGTTCCAAGGATTTTTCAGACGGACTATAAGCCCATTCAGTTATCATACGTGCTAATTTAAAAATCAGACCGTATCGCCGCTGGGTGGACGGACACATGGCCAAAGCGTGATACTGACTTTATCACCTTGTGAAGTGCCGATAGATTCGATCATGATAATGAGATAGTGTAATTCAACACCTGTTGAACAGATTTTCAAAGATGTGCATGAAATACATCCTCCGCAAAATTTTCACGCAAATCCTAACAAACTCTTAGTGCTTAAGTCGATTGGAAGCACACATTACTTAGCAGACACGTACCTTTGTTGATGTAACGCTGATTATTTAAGCCACCATAACTTCGTTAAATACTAATCAATTCTTTTGAAATTTTCACCGTTGATTACCCTTATTAATAGCCATTCAATTTTGTAAGGGTCTCTTCATGATTTTATACAAGAAAACGTAAAATTGATGTATCATACTATTACTATCAAAGCTTAGCGAATTTCAGCTTCTAAGGTATTTGTCATTGTTGCACTCACAGAGAGCTACTTCCATGATTTTTGTCAGATTTTTCAGTCCACAGGTGTCCAATCGCGAAGGGGACATACTTTTTGTGTATTCTTCTGCTTCTTTTGCCTATCCTGTCAACGATATTGCAATTTTAATAACATATACGAGTATTAAAATATCTCATCAAGACCTTTCATTTGGTACCCCACATGACTATCTTTGGTGAAAACAATGTTTTTAAGGGTTCGCATCCTTATATAGGGAGACCCCCTTAAACGCATTTTAATTTTTTTTGACTATGAAACTTCCATTAACCAGATAGTTCTAAGCTGTTCACAAAATTTGATGACTGTAGCTTCAAAGTTCTTGAGAAAACATGTTGTGACGCACTGCCAGAAGTAAGGACGGACGGACAGGCACCGAATTAAGAGGGTGTTGTAAACAATTTTTTAGAAACCCTGGAATTGGGCTGAAGAAAGAAACAACTGACCGTCAATACATCCCAGAAGCAGAGCAAGAAGTCCAAGTCTAACCACCAACTATAGGGTTTTCCAATAAGAGGTGTTATTTTGATATTAAAAGAAAAATACCATTTTTCAATATAAATGATAGAATGTTTATTTAATTATAAAGGAAAAAATAAGTTGTTACTAGTAAAAAATAACAGCAGGCAAATGACCTCCACGACACGCTTACAGGACCATATCCTTTTCATGAAACTTTCCATAACCAAACGGCAAAGTGGCTACCCTATGTCCTCGATAGCCTCACGAATTCCATCTTTGAGGTCTTGAATCGACGCTGGGCTGTTGACGTAGACCTTCTCTTTCACGTGGCCCTAAAGGAAGAAGTTGCAAGGTGTTAAATCACAAGATCTATTCAAAATAACACCTCTTATTGGTAAACCCTATAGATACGAAGTACAGACAGCAGTATGGGACCTCAGGATAAATAAGGCTCCCAGAATAGATGGAATATCAGCAGGGCTACTCCAAAGCTGGGTTCCCCATCTAGGCTACCTTTTGTGTCGACTTATATACATAATATGGTCGAAGGAGTGGCTACCAGAGGACTGAGGAAAAAATATAGCAGATCCTGTACACAAAAAGCAGGACAAGTTATGGTGTGAAAATTATAAAGGCATCGCTTTACTGTATTTGTCATATAAAGTACTCTACAAAATCATAGAAAGGAAATCAAAGCCGTTCTATGAAAGTGTTCTAGGAGAGTATCAGGGAGGCTTTAAATAAAATAATAGGTACTCGAAAAGTGATGAGAATATAATATTGGTATGCACCAACTCTTTGCAGACTTGAAGCAAGCATAGGACACTGCCAACAGACGTTTCACGACGTTAAACACAGAGTCCTCGATCAAGGTTCAACAGAATCAGGCTTAAAATAAGGGGGTGGACTTGCCCCAATGCTCTTTAATATTGCGTTAGAACACGTCATCAGGAAGACATCAGCTAACTTTCAAGGACACACAATCGATAGCATATGCTGATGACGTCCATATTATAGCACGTTCAATCTTAGATGCCAAAGGAGCATTTCCGAGCCTAGAATCTGAGACAAAACAAATTGGCCTACGAGTTAATGAAACTTAAACTAGGTACATGACTTAAACAGTGGTGACTGCAACGTTGAAAGTGTGGATAACTTGATTTACCTTATAGTCAACCTCATAAGAAGAGGCGCCAACAAAGATGAGATTGGACGTCGCATAACTGCTGCAAATGAAGTATATTATTCCGTACTTCCTATTCTGAGGTCCAGAGTTGAGCACAGGCAAAACTAGCTCCGCACTCACAAAAAACTAGTCAAACCTGTGCTGTTATATGCAAGTAAAACATGGACCCTGACAAGCGAATCTGAAAAAGCAGTGGACGTATTTGAACGCAAAGTGCTCCGGAAAACCTACCACCCAGTAAAACAAGGTACCACCTGTTTCCTCTTACGTAAAGTTACGCAAATTGCAATGTGTGAGCCATGCAGAAAAAATGGAAGAAAACTGGCTACGCAAAAGAACATTAACGGGTAGAGCGAACTCAACTCCGTCCATCGTTTTACTATATTCTCTAATCGCGTTTGGCATGCAAATGTTGATATGCTTCCTCCTTTTCGGTCAAATCGCTTAGTTTGTTGTAATAGATTACCCATGAAATGGTTTGGCAAAACTCTTACAATCGAATTGCCATGCCAACGTATAGCTGAAATCTCATTATTTTAATCGAAACAACAGTCATTGGAGCCACGACCTTGGTTTTTCATTGGTTTTGTTTCACATAATTATGCCTTAGCAGTTCTATGCTCATGAACACTGCCTGTGAACAAAAAGTAAATATTTTGCTACACACTAATCCTAATTTGAACATCATAGTACCTGTTGCAAAAAACAGTTTTGAAAGCTGTGATGTAAAAATGTTGTCAAAAGTTATAGTGTGTTGTTCCAGAGCCCCAACTTTTGAGAGCAATCTCAATTCTAAATTTTCGCCTAAACCAAATTCGCTAGAGTTTTCACTAGTTGCACCGCCATGAGGAATGAATTGGAATAAATAGCCTTCACCCGAACATAAATTCCAATATTTGTATCCAAACCGTATTGGCTTGCCTCTAATAAACATTTTTGCAGAGTGGCGCCCATAGTACAAAATCATTTGCTCATCTATGAATATGTGATGAGCGAAAATGCCAAACTGTAGAAATTTTTCGTTGAGCATATTTTTGAGTGCACTTACCTTAGCAAATTTATCACTTAAATCGATTTTCCTGTTACTGCAAACATGAAGATATGTCTTGATTCCTTTAAATCGATCTCGACTCATTGCAGCTTTTACATTATAACAACAAAAAACTGGTGGATCAGGCCAGTATAAATCAAGTTGAGGCACTGAATGCAGTACAGAAAAAAAATATACCAACGAATATTCTGATTTCATTAAAATCCGTATTGAATTGATGACCTTTTTTGGTCTTCACTGGCATATTCATTAGTTCGCTCAACAATAAAGTTGATGATATTGTAGTCCATGAATAGCTCCAACGTTTCAAGTGGATTTTAATGACCTGAATCAAATAAGTAAAAGCCGCTATCGTATTCCCTTCAAAAATCATACGAAGAAAGTGAATTTACCAACTTTGTTATAAATTTGGTCTATAACTCCACCGGATACATTCTTAGGCACCGCGAAAAACTCGTTTTGGTGACTTTTTAAACACTTTGGCGATTCATGACGGAACTCTGTTTCTTTTTCAATCCCACCAGATGGATCTGCGGTTTTCTGTGCCAATGATCCATCTAGCAAAAAATCAGTTTCTAATTGACTATTCTTTTCATTTATGGGATTTGTGTCCCTAAAAGTACACTCTAGCTCTACTTTGCCAACGGGCTCGATGGGAAAGACATTATCCTCATTTAAAGTTGTATATTATCATCCATTTCTTCGCAGCCAACATTTATGGGCGGGAGTGTTACAATATCCCAAAGACGCATAAATATATGGACAAGCAACGAGGATCTGTGTACTCGTCCATGTGGGAAACAAATTTACCACATAAATAAGTTATCAATAACTCACGCTCTCGAAACTATATGATTCCCTCTTCTTCTCCTTCCCCTTTGTTTCCAGACAGGTTTTTCTTTCCTCTCTTCAGAAGAATTACTTCCCCTACTGACACCTGCGCACACCGACATAATTTCATTTCACGTGCACACGACCGCGCCTTTGTTATCATTTGTAGAAAAGTTTGAGTACAACACAACAAATGACTCTCATAGAAAACTCGAACGTCAAAGCAAAAGAAATTCGTAGAGGCGAGAAAACTCATGTGTCAAAGCCGATGGAAAGGGCTGATTTCGTACACGCGATCTTCAAAATTAAAAACTTTATAAACGTGAACGTGTTTTGGAGTGAATCAAGTGCATCATATCACTTCAAACCTCAACTTCACACAACTTTAGTGAAGGTTGCTAATTGCTTCGGCTCTCGTGACCGTTTGTGGATCCAGTACTCTCTATATCTATGCAATACCCGTACGTTCTGCGGTATTTAATTTTGGCTGCATCTCTTCCTCTTCATTGTAAACTGTACTTAACAGTTCTTGAATTTCAGGAACCGTTAAACATATTTGACGATACTTGGCACTATAGTATTGCATAATAATCAGAAAACATTAACGCAACCACTCCTTACCGAACAGAAGATTTCACATTTTCCCCAATAAAATCGTATACGTAACCTTAAACTGAACGAAATTCGATATTTAAGTACTCCTACAGAAGCCCCTTAAAATTTTCAAGTTTGATATAAATCGAATTATATACACGGATAGCCATTTGAAATTTCTCCGATTGCAACAACAATAACATACGATTTTGGCATTTATGGACTTCCCGTCGAATCAGTCATTGCAGTCATGATTTGCGTGATTTTTGTTGGTTCGCAACGAAATGGCGACCGTTGTAAATAGAAAAACAATGGACTTTCTTTTAAACGTGCACATCCTTAACTGTATACGAAGCCTTCTTCGATGAACTCTTTGCCTATCTTCTTGCTCGTCATCTACATTCCAAAATTATAATTTTTGGTGGACTTCAATCTACCGGCAGTGAAATGGGACCACTTAACAATACCTGGCATTTCCTCAACAAATAATCCTTCTTTGTTACTTTCTTCCTTTCTTTGCCTTTGTTCTTTTTCACAGTTTAATCATATCCGTAACCCTAATGGTCGTCTTCTGGACCTTGTCATGTCAAATGTTCAGACTGGGTGTCCATCAATAGCTCCTGTTTTACATCCTTATGTTCAACCTCATCTTCATCAGCCACCTTTGTCTCTAGCACTAACTGTTGCCACCTTAAAACCTCAGAGAACTGCCTCAGTTTACCGTTACAATTTCTTTAGAGCAAATTATGAGGCAATTAAAACCAATCTGGACTCAGTCAACTGGTGCACCTTCTTCACTCGTCTTGACTGCGAAAATGCTTTGAACAAATTTTAAGGCTACCTTAATAATCTGATTGCTCTTTATATTCCACTCCAAGCTCCTCGCAAAGCAAAATTGAAGCCTTGGCTTACTCAAAGTGTTCTTCGTGCCTTAAAAGCCAAAGACAAGGGGCATAGGCACTATAAATAGACCGGGAATGATGATGAAACTGAATTTTTGCAGACTGCGCCTTTTGGCTAAAAAAGAGCTCAAAACGGCCACGGAAAACTACTTTAGCAGCTTAAAGAGTTCCTTCCTGACGAATAACGCTAAACCCTTTTGATCATACATCCGATCCTTTCAATCTTCCTCTTCCACCCCGCATGCTGTCAAATAGAATAACACTGAAGCCTCCTACCCTCAGGATATTTCTAACCTATTTGCCGAATATTTTTCCTCTTCTGATATACTTCATTCCCCCATAAATTCAATTCAAACTTATCCAGCATCAAGTACATCCTATTCCACTGATCCTTGTGAAGTTGAATCCTTTATTAACTTGCTCGATCCGAATGTTTGTCCTGGTCCCGATGGATTGCCTGATATATTTGTAAAGTCACTTTGTTCCTCCTTGGGTTCTCCTCTATCCCTTATATTCAATCTCAGTTTTGGTACTGGCACCTTTCCAACGTGCTGGAAAGATGCAAATGTTGTTCGTATCTTTAAAAACGGCGACCCATCATCTGCCTCAAACTATCGTCTCATATCACTCCTCCCCTGTTTCTCTAAGCTGCTGGAACGACTTGTACACAACAGGCTTCTTGAGTCACTGAGTTCATTTGTCACATCACAGCAACATGAATTCTTATAAGTTCGTTCAACTTCTACGAACTTGGCTGAGTTCGAAGATTATATTGCAAGAGCTTTAGATAAACAGCTTCAAATTGATGCAATATTCACGGACTTCTCCAAAGCTTTTGACTCTGTGAACCATGTTCTCCTCTGTCAAAACTCAGCTTTGCTTGGCATATCCGGTTGCCTTCATTCTTGTATTTAATCATAGCTATCCTCCCGTTCATGTCGTGTTAATCTCTATGGCACCATCTCCTTCCCATTCAATCCTACATCTGGCGTCCCTCAAGGGTCAATCCTTGGACCTCTCCTTTGCGTACTGTTTATCAATGATCTTCCCTCTGTAATTTCCTCTTCTGGTCTCCTGTATGCTGATGATTTCAAGGTATTCCGGATAATAAGGTCCCTTGAAGATTGTCAGCAACTCCAAATTGATCTTTTCAACTTCTATAACCGGTGTAATGTAAACTCCCTACGCATCAATGTTTCCAAAGGTTTTATACGACTTTTACTTTGAAAATTGTTCCTTTAACTTTTAATTATACCCTATGTGATGTTGTTCTCTCCTCTGCAGACTCATGTAAAGATCTTGGTATAATATTTGACCCCAAGCTTACATTCGATGTCCAGATTTTTAGCATAATTACCGAAGTATCAAAAGTTTCGGGTTTTATTAAGCGGCATTTGCACAAGTTTGCAAATATTGCAACCACTGATCCCTTGTTCGCATGTCTTGTCCGCCCGCTTCTTGCTCAGTAGCGTGGTCTCCTAGACATTTATATCTTGTGAACTCACTAGAAGCTGTTCAGCGTAAGTTTACCCGCATTGTGTTCTTCAAATTCAACTTAGCTTATCAGTCTTATAGCGTCGTCTATTTATACTTCGTCTCCCTTCTCTGTCGTCCCGTAGAACCTTCTTCAATCAATGTTTTCTTTATAAGTTATACCACCAACAAATTGCTTCCACTCTAAGCGAAGACTTGCACTGCAGACTGTATGCACGTCCCAGTCGGTCTAATAGCATTCTCGAGGTTCCGTACGCCCGGACAGATTTATATTTTCAGTCAATCATGCTGCGAATCATCAGAAAGCGTAACAGCCTCGAGCTTGGTTCTCTATCTACGTCCTACTTCGTGTTTAAAAATAAACTAAAGATGTTACTTTTTGAGAATAGTGATTAATGTTTCCTTATTACTCAATTTTTTCAAACTTTGATCTAGACTCTAACTTCATTTCTTACATATTTTAATTAATTTTTTTCTGCTTGATTTTTGTATTAATCAGTCTCACTCTAAACTTTATTTAATTGTCAAGTCTATTTTGTAATTGGATTTCTATCTGTTAAATGGATTCAAATAAATAAACAAATAAATCTCTTTGACATATTTCTTGACTTTATTCGTTGCTAGTGATTGCATTTCTGAGAAGTTGCGTACAAAACCCTTCTGACATGAACGTAGGTCTGTCTACCCAACTTATTTTTTTCTGTAAGTGTTTTTTTTTGTTAGTTATTTATTGATTAATACAAGATAACTTGGGGAAATATTTTGAACCTTCACTTTACTAGAATTCAAGTTCCATCTCAAAAATCGTGAAAGTAAGAATCATCACCTCAGTTACTAATCTTTGAATCTACATACAAACTTCTGCAAGCCTTCTGTTGACATATGCCGAAATAGTACATCATCCCTCATGTGAAAGACATTGTTGTTGCCCATTTGCATTGTGTCGATTCATCGATGGATGGATAATTGGCAATAAATGACCGGTGCTGGAAGTCGGGGAGCTTCTTGTCCCGTTATCATTCATCACACTTTGTACATAACATACATGTGTTTGTGTATTTATATATTACAACAAAATGTTTTTACCAACATACTCGTATGTCCCATTGGATCCAACGAGTACTTGAACAATAACAACGAGGACCATGGTAGCCAGGAGCAAGACTAGCGGCAACAACACGAAGGACAATAACATTGTGTACTTGTTTGCAGAAAATTTTACGGCTGTTGGTGAAACATTGACACAGTCCTGTTTACGATATCTTGAAAGTCGATCTTGTGAGGGCGTTTGTAACGTTTCTATTCCTAGAAATGTTCTCGCATGCAAACACATTCATACATTTTGCAATCCATACGAGGATACTCGTATAGCCGCTTATACTTTGTATGAGTTTTTGATTCGAAAGGATGTCAGAAGACTTTCTTTCATATGTAAACAGTGTAATATCTCTTTGGCGTATTTTGTAACAAATTCTACATTTAAATTGGAATCTTCCGTTCTGTTGAGTTGAAATTTGAAAAACTTTGTCAAGTGTAACTTCTTGGCTGCCTCGTTTAAACTTCTTTTGCAATTGAAAACGTCCGCCGACGAACAATGGCGGCATGGAGGTGGCATACGAAAGTAAGGACGTTATGGTTTGACGATAAGGAGGTTGTCGCGCTATTCAAAACTTCGGCAAGGAAGTTACACATAAAACGCCAAAAATTTGCCAAACAATTCGCTTTTTGCTTATTCTAAGACTCTTGGGATATGGAACACCAAAATTTGTTGTTGTTGTTGTTGCTCTTGTTGATTTAAGCGCTCCGTTTTTCTCGTTGTCCTTTTTTATGGAGGAAAATTTATTTTCAGGCCAACGATTGTTAGCGAGAATGGTGGGAGGAGTGCTAAAAGTGTTGAGAAGGAAAGTTAGGTGTGATTATGGCACAATACGATGAAAAGTGAAAATGAAATGAATACGCGAGTGAGCATGAAGCACAATTTAAATAGGTGCGAATTAATACGAAGAGTTGTGAGTTTGTTGAGTGTTTTTAAAATTGAATAGAAATTGATTTTAATTGTTTTAACTTTCATAGCTTTGTTTGAGAAGTGAGTGGGGCATGTTTTTTCAAACACAATGAGAATTGCTGTCAGGAAGAACATTTCACAGTTGAGGATATGTTAGTTGAGCTGAATGATGAATTTCTACATAAAATTATTATTTGAAAATTCATGCAATAAGAACTAAACTTAACTGCAATTTTGACGGAGTGTTCTATTGTCATTTGAACTTGTGCAACATACTTTCCTGTCGAAAAAGTGGATAAAAGCCAATGATAGTTACGGGCTCATTTACTTAACAACAAAAAAGTAGACTTTTGACCATCACGCTCTAACCGTTGGTTAAAACTCATGGCCAGATGGTAGGTGAAATGATAGCTGATGCTGTCTTACACTACAGTGGGGCTATAAGTGCAAGGAACCATTGCGATATGGAACGCAATTAAGTTTATGTGCTTTCCACGGCCAATAATGGTTGACTTCGGTGACTTAACTAGAAAAAATATTTTTATTCTTTTTCTTCGTACCGCCACAGCCCATATCGGGCCTTCTCTTCCTGCAAAAAGTGCCTCCACATTTCTCGGTCCATCGTCCGTGTTCTCCAGTTTCGAAATCCAAATAGCGATGCACCGTCTTCGTCAGCCGAGTCAGACCAGCGTTTCCTCGGTTTCCCCCTCTGGTCTTTGGCCATCAGTCCTCCCAAAGAATACGTTTTTGGGTATCCGTTGTTCGTCCATACGGTTCATGTGGCCAGCCTATTCTAGCTTCCGCAGCCTTACAATCGCTGAGGCCTCCAGTTCGTCAAAAACTTTATATAGCTCATGGTTGTATCGAACTCGCTATTGGTCTCCGTCTAGTTTCTCTCTGATTATTCGCTTCAGGACCCGTCTTTTGAAGGCGTTCAATAGGTTCACAGATGTTCGTGCTTGGGTCCATATTTCACACCCATAGCAAAGCACAGGTCTTATCACAGATTTATATACTTGGAGCTTTGTTTTCCTGTGTATGCAGCTGGTGTTCAAGATCATCAGAACTGAATGCAATATTTTATTTGCAAGCTGTATTCATCGTTGTACTTCATCCCTTTCATTACCAGTTCTAGTTATTTTGGCGCTTCAATATACAAATTCGCTCACACTTTCGATATTTATTCGCCAAATGATATTTTGGTTGTTGGAGATACTTTTCCTCGACTGGGTCATGAGTTTTGTTTTATTCTCATTGATTTGTAGGCCTACTATTTTTGCTTCGCTATCGAGTTTCAGGAAAAGTTCTTTAGAAGTTATTAACGACCGTGACAAAACATTGATGTCGTCTGCATAGGCTGCCACTTGGTTTAACTTATATAATAACGGAGCTCTTGTATCGACAGTTAGCTTCCTTATGACGTACTCCAGAGCTAAATTGAATTGCAATGGGGCCAGCCCATCCACCTGCTTCAGTCCGATATTTTTGCCAAAGGCGTCTGTGAGTTGGTTACAAATGCGTATTTGGGAGGTCGTCGACGTCATTGTCATTTCGGTAAGACGGACTGCTTGGCTGGGTGCCAAAGCAAAGTATTATTTGGTACAATACTTTACGATCAATACTGTCGAATGCTTGCTTAACGTTAACGAAAATTTGGTGTACGTCTATGTTGAAGTTTTGAAGTACCTGCTGGATTGTAAACAATTAATGTATGGTCGATCTACCTGCTGGGAAACCAACTTAATACTTTCCAATAAAACTATTTATTTATTTATTTCAGAAATGAGCTTACAGACTAGTAGTCCAATTACCAGTCAATTAATACAAAATTTAAATACCAACGTATGAGTCCAAAATATGGCAGAAATTAAAGAAAAAAGATCACAATACGATATTAAAAATTAAGATTTATAGGAATATTGTGGTAGAGGACCAAGACTTTGCTGGTTGTGCATACGAGGTAAGCGTAGCAAAGGAGAGTGGAATAAGGTGTTAGTACGTGCATACGGAACCTAAAATTGAAGCGAGGATCTATTAGGGCGAGCCGCGTCGAATGTATTAATTTGCCTGCATAAATTTTGAGGTAAAAGGCAATAATGAAGCTTGAACAAAAGACATTCGTCAAGGAAAGATCGTCTGGACTCAAGGGTAGGAATGTTCAAAGTATGAAGTCGGTCATCATAAGGGGAGTAAGGAAGGTTGAATTTGAACAATAGATACCGTGTGAATCTGCGTTGAACTGACTCAAAAGCATCGATGAGCTTCCTGTGGTACGGACTCCAAATTTAGGAGCAGTACTCCAAATTTAGGAGCAGTACTCCAAATGGCTACGTACTAGTGAGAAGTAAAGACACATACAGGATGTAATATGTTGAAATGACGAAGCGGATCGTAAAATAAATCCAGTTAAGCGAGAGGCTTTCTTGATAATTAGAGCAATGTGGAGATCAAACTTCAGTTTACAATCGAAAAGCACACCAAAATCCTTGAAGGAGGTTACATTGCTCAAAGGGATACCAACAAGCCTATACGTTGAAAGAAGAGGACATTTTTTACAGGAGAATGTCATCTGATGGCATTTGAAAACATTTAAGGAGAGATGGTTTGATTCACACCAGTCACTAAGACGCTAACGATCGGTTTGAAGGATATTCACATCTAAAAGGGAATCAATAACTCGAAAAATCTTGAAGTCATCAGCATAAAGGAGACAGGGGGATGTGATAACAGATGGTAGATCATTGATAAAAAGTAAAAATAGTATGGGGCCAAGTATTGAACCTTGCGGAACTCCCGAGCTCGGCTGAAATGAAGAAGAGAAGCAAGAGTTTAAAATGATTACACATTGACGATTCAGGACATAAGAGAGAAGCCAGGAATAGAGGACATTGAACCCTAAAAGTTTCTCAAATAGGAGAGAGTTATCCACTGAATCAAAGGCTTTAGAAAAATCCGTAAAAATAACGTCCACTTGTTGTTGCTAATCTAGGGCAGCTGCAATATTATGGGTAAAAGAAAGTAAATTTGTAAGGGTAGATCTGCCTCTGACAAAACCATGCTGTTGACCTGCTAAATATGGGAGGACAAGTGGATACAGCAAATTAAAAACGATCTTTTCAAGAATTTTACTAAAACAAGGAAGAAGGGAAATAGTACGATAGTTTGAAACGATATTACGATCACCAGATTTGAAAATAGGAAAAATGTGGGCAATTTTCCATTGGGCGGGGAAAACCCCACAGGATAAACTCAAGTTAAAAATAATTGAAAGGGGAACACAAAGCGAAGAAGATAAAGATTTTGCTAGAAAATTTGGAATGCCATCAGGGCCCACACTGGTGCTGTTGTCAAGATTATTTAAGAGTTGCTCAACCTGCGAGGGGTTTGTACGAAAATTAGTAGAGGCAAAAGCGCAAGAAGATTGGTTGAAGGAGGGGGAATATTTAGCCTTACCAAAAAAGGAAGAAAAGTAAGAAGCAAAGAGTTCACAAGATTCTTGTGAAGAAGACGATGTTACACCATCTAGACTAAAATTATCAGGGGCATGATGAGAGGTCCTTAAAGATTTTACGTACGACCAGAACGCACGAGTTTGATTCGACACACAGGAGTAAATTGCGAGATTAAGGATGAAAGAAACATATGGAGCTTATCAACGCAATCTTCAATGTGGAGATTGCTGAAGAAGGAATACCAATTCATGGCATTAAGGTTAGCTTCCATGCTCGACAAATCGGCTTTTAATAAATTAAAGCGGGAAGGTGAGGAATTCTACAAAGAACGAGAAGATGAGGTTGCAAGCGCAATAGAGAGTAGTGGATGGTGAGGATCAGGTTTGACAAAGGATGAGAGTGCCACCGATGCGGACAGAGAAGAAGGTAACAAGTTGGAAAGAACAAGATCAAGCAATTTGTTATTGGCATTGGGAAAAGTGTTGTACTGGGTGAAAGAACAGAGGGTAATAAAAGAAGAAAGAGTAAAAGACACGCTACGGCCAGAAATTATGGAGACATACAAATCATTCCAAACAATAGAGGCAAATTGAAGTCACCACAGACCAATATAGAGATAGAAGGGAAACGAGCAAATGTGGCTCGAGAATTCTGCAAAGAATCGTTCATAAACGATAGCAGGACTGTTACAAGGGATAGATACAGATGATACGAGGAAGGAAAGAGAGTCAGATAGAGGGACTAGCACAATTTTACACTCAATAGGTGAAGATGGAGTGAAATCATCACAGGATTTGCTGGTAAGGGAAACATGTATACCCACTAGAACGCCTCCACCGTCAGACTTACCAGTAGCATCACGGTCTCTACCTCTACGGAAGACTAAATGGTTCGGAAGAAGCTCACTATTACTAATGTCATCTGTCAGCCATGTTTCCGTTAGACAGATGATATTATAGGGAAAGAGGATGGAAGAAATGCGAAATTCAGTAGTCTTACTCCTCAGGCCACGAACATTTTGGTAATAGCAAGTTAAGAATGAATTCCTAGGCCTAAGAGATGTTTCTTCTGGAGCAAAAGGACACAGGATGGTTCCGCTTACGAATCGGAGAGAATTTTTTGACGAATACACCAGGTGGCCAAAATTCCTTATCAAGCAAGATACCTAGGTCAGCTGGAACAGTAATTTTAAAAGATGCAATCAATCTGTTCGTCTTTCCATCAGGCGTGAGCTTGGTGCACTGGAGCAACTCAGGACTAAAGTTCAGTTTCTACTTTATATGAGCGATGATGTCTTCGACTTGTGTACTATATTCTAATCTCGAGAGAAATATTGGAGCGGAGCGGATATAGCACGCAGGGGGGCGCCAGGTTTCATCGCAGTAATGTTTGTCGTCATATTTCCTCCAAATGAGGTCCCCCGGCTGGCAAATGTAGATCCTGGTGAGCCTACATTTCTTATCAACAATTCGGTATCAGCATAACCTTGAGTTACACAACTGGTAACAGAGGTTTCAGGCGGGCATGAAGACTTTGGGTTGGTCCCGATACCAACTAACCGTTGCGGTGTTATAGAAGCCGGTTGCAGAAGTTCAGGTTGCTGCTGATTAGATGTATACTGTAGATGTTTCGGTTGTGCTTGTTGCTGTAGTTTTCGTACATAATGTTGCTTTTGAGAACCAGGTGATGGTTGCTGGTTGATGCCAGCAAGGGAATGGCTCCCTTGCTGGCATCAACCACAGCACACACATCAGAGCTCTTGGCAGCAGAAGTTGGCGAGAGTGCAGGAGGATTGTTCACTGGGCAATCCCTATCGTTGATGGAAGCAGCACATACTTTGCTGCGAATTTCTTGTAAAATTTTAGACTGCTCTTTTAATACTCTGAGCGTGTCCGAGATTGTCACTCCGCGACAGTCATTACATCGAAAGAAAATATTTGAGACAAATTTTGCCCGGATGTCATAAAAGGATGCAGGGATGCCTAGGCATTTAAGGTGGAAAGACTTCGCACAATATCCATCACACTCAATAAATTTGGCTCGTAATGATTCGCGTTCATTGCACTTTTGACATTTAATGTCGTATGTTGGAGAACTCACAGTCATTTATAATGAAGTAAAACAAAGAAACTCACAGGAAAAAATAAATAAATTAAATAATTGCGCGAGGGTTTTTGTAAAAACAACTCACAAAAATCACAAAAAGTCCGAACCTGCTTAATTTGAATAAATTTTTTCAGGTTAAAAGTATTTATTAAATTTTTCGTGTTTCTAGAGTTAAAATTTTCTAGGATTAACTAATAAAAATTAAAAAATAAAATATTAAAAGCGAATTTCGCCTACCGCTAGGCGTATTTTGGTAATAGAAAATTTGTGAAAAATTGAAAGCACTAAGATGTTTGCCTATTATCAGGGGCACGAATAATCCAGCAGTCAATGAATACACTGATCACTTTATAAAAGTTGCATTCAAGTCCACAGAGCACTAATAGATGGCACTGACAATCGCAAATAAAGAAGACAAAGGTCAAGAATTCAGTTCTTGGCAAATAAATTTATGATTGGCAAGATGTTCAAACTCGCATTAGCCAAGACGCACCACCTTCAGCACAATGACGAAATCTGGAATCGGATCACTTTACTCAAACCGACCGATTCAATACAAGAAAATACGACACTATAGTAATAATAATTTAGAAAAATACACAACAAAAAGAACACGACCAGGCTCGTTGACGTTTCAATATAAAACTATTGGCGTATACTTAGTGAAATGTAGGTATAGGCAAGTGTCCGTGCAGGACTGCAGCGATAGTCTGCTGCCTCGACATAAGAGGATGTTGACGTCCGCCGAGATTGGCATTGTCTGGGGACGCTAGCAAGCTAGCGTTGGTTATCGACGATACTTAAGAGTGGGGCATCCGAATGGAAGTGGTGCTCCCTCGCACCCTCCCAACCGGATCTAGATCCAAACGTATACGTGGCCATGTATTTCCCATTTGAGTGAGAAACTCCTACAAAAATAGTTTGTGTGACTCTTTCCCTCAAATGAGGAATACAAACGTAACCGATTTATGCCGTAGCGTTATGCAATGAAATCACATAACCCTACATCATAAAAGGGCACGTGAGCGGAAGGCCACTCTATCTGGCAAGAGGCCCTGTTAAGCGAAAAGAAAGGAGGAGTGTACCCTATGGCTAGCCCATGCAAGTGGAAGAGCCTGTCATCGTTACCGGTACTGTACCCGGTCAGGTTGAGTGAACGGGAAAGAACGAGTTTTTAGGTTTTAATAATCCATATATTTTAATAATTACGAGATGGAAATGTTTGAAATACAGTTTACAAAAAGAAAGCCAATTTTCTGTGATCACTGTAGAACTCAAAATCATACCTAATCCATACGACATTTATTTTTTAAAAAACAAAATTATATAAAGAATCAATTTGAATAAAAATTGAAACTTGCTGCATACTTTTGCGTCAGTATTATTTATATGAATTTATCATTAGTTCACATGATCTTAATGTGAAGTTTTTGAAATTCAAAATTTATTTAGTATATTTTTTTTTTCAAATAATTAATATTATTATTAATATAATTTTTTTTTTCAAATAATTTTATTAAGTCAATGCTTAGCTATTTATTGATGTAGCGTAAAATGTGTAATAAATTGCTAGAATATTAACATCATTAATTCGAAAAAGTCCGCGCGGCTTAGTGGTTAGAGCACTAAGCCCGTAAGCCGAAGGTCTCTGGTTCAAGTCTCGTTGGCGTCAACGAGAGTTAGTTCGAGTGGTTCTTCGGACGGACTATAAGCCTGTTCAGTTATTATACGTGCTTGTTAAAATCAGAGCGTATCGCAGCTGGGTGGACG
This sequence comes from Odontomyia ornata, assembly GCA_963969285.1. Lineage (NCBI taxonomy): Eukaryota > Metazoa > Arthropoda > Insecta > Diptera > Stratiomyidae > Odontomyia > Odontomyia ornata. The sequence goes on from OZ017741.1 coordinate 209,341,420, forward strand.
GACACACGGCCAGAGCGTGATAATGATCATATCACCTTGTGAAGTGCCGATACATTCGATCATGACAATGAGATACTCTAACTTTCTCTAAGCGAAGGCCCGAAAGGGGCTGTAGGGCTACAAAGAAGAAGATGAAGAATTTGATAAATCTAGATCTCATTTTTAAGAAAAAAAAAACAAAAGCTAACCAAATTGCATGAATGATTCATCAAAATTTTATGTGGAACTATCAACCTTAAACTTTATCAAATTTGTCTTTAAATCAATTTGACGCTAATATCCTTATTGAATTGTTGCATAGATGATTTCTTTTCTAATCATCTCATTCTTCACAATGATTATCCTATTTTCTATGAATTGTGTTTAATGGTTAAAAATAATTTCATTATATTATTATTCGTCTATTAGTTACATTAATTTAATTTACTTAATAACTAGTCATTTTTTTAAATTGACACATAAAAACATTCCATATTAACTATCCCATCCGAGAAGAATGATTAGAATTTCTAATGCTTCAAAAATTTTGAAAATTTGTCGATCCTTGGCTACATATCTTTCTTGTTCATTTCAATTAAACATTACAGTCTTTGAATAAATGTTAACGTATATAGATATGATTATTAGAAAGGAATTACGCTCATAAATGTAGTGAAACAATAAGAAAGCAAATCACAATATGGTACTGTAACATTTTAGAAATTAATTTTGGTTCGCTTTTTTTTTAAATAATAGCTTCAAAAATATCACAACCTAAGGAAACGAAAAATTTTAATATATGAAAGGAACTATGTTGATGAATTTAATTGTTTAAAAAAGTGAGTTTTGAAAATATGATTTTTCAAACAATGAAAAATTTCTTTGAAAAAATATAGATTTCGTTTTCTAATTTAATGAAATTATAACCGAATCAGTTAGTTGACCGCGCATCGACATATATTCAATTAAATGTCGAGCATGCTCACGCTCTTCACTGGATGCTTTGAAGAACCTGAATGGTTAAAGGTATCAGGCAAGACATAAGCTCCCATGAACAAGTACGTAAATGGCGCACCAATTTCTTTTTGAATTTGTGTTCGCATGGAGTTGATGCACTGAGAAGTCATGTCAAGCCACTCAGTTGGAAGGTCCGAAGTTGCAACGTTACTAAGTTGAGGTTGATTGAAGGGAAAACATAGTTTAAATATAAGCATGTACCGCAAACATAATCATCATAGCTAAACAGTTTCACGTGGTTTTCACTTACGCGCCAAAAGGATTGTCGATCATATATCATTTCCGCCAATTTTATATCGGTTTAACGTGACATTTGCGGCGTAAATTTTACGATTGTGGCCACATAAAGAATCTTTATCTTTAAAGTTAATTAACATGAAAATGAAGTATTCTTACACGACATCTAAATCAATACACATACGCGTGCTCTACAAGACGACCTGAATCGATGCTAAACTTTGTCCTTTTTAACTCGCTGTTTATTTTCAGCTAAATTCTGGAGCACTCCGTTCATTAAATTGAAAAAGGAACACTGCTTTATGCTTCTACATGAAAAGTGACACATGCACTAATACTCAAATAAGTTCCAGTCTTCAGAAAAGGTATAATTTGCAATAATTACCGTTTTTGAAATGCCAACCGTATTTCAATGTTCTCTTGTACCTGCAGCTCGAATAAATTTGTATTTTATCTAGAGGAGCACATTGCCCTCTTCGTTTAAGATGCCTATTTTACAAGCGCTGTTGCAGCTCCTCGTTTAAAAGTCGTTCGAGATTCTCCATGGTGCTATTCATTTTTTTTATCTTGTGACTTTTTTTCCACCAGTTTACGCCCAATTCAAATGCTCAGCGGCCGATTTAAATTCCTTGGAATTGGTAAATAGTTCTCCATAAATTGAATAACGCCGAGTACGCATATTCCGCTCGACATTTGTCACCCCCAGCTCACGGTTGGCTACCAGCAATCACGACGATTGGAAACAAAAATAATTTCCAACCTTGCTCAATCCCACTCGCAGCTGGCAAAGTGCTGTCGCAAACACGCAATATTTTGATTTTTGGCTATTGAACACTTTCGATTGCATACAAATCCACTAGCAAGAGCGACAGTCGGTCAGGGAAGAAGTGCGTAAGAATTGGCGTGGAGGTTTGCAAGTGTGCGTTCTAGTTGAATGCATACACACGGCGGCTGTGTTGATGAGTGTCCATAGGCTGCTGGTTCACTGATTTCTTGTGCTATTTATAACTGTGCGTCGCGTCACTTTTCCGTCCGCTCAGGAAATATCACCCACGAAATGAGCAATGGTTGTGAAGTGTGAAAAGCAAGATATTCCGCTCATTCAAGAAAGCTGTGTTCCTGCTTCTGAAGTGGATACAGCTGATGCCTGTGTTAAATATCCGTGCACCGTTGTTTGGTGCGAGATCTCACAATTTCGGGCAACTCCTGCTCCTGTCACAGTCAGTTTGTAGTTTGCATGCAAATCCTTGCAAGTGCTTAGAAGGCGGACAAGTACTGCAGGTTGTGCGTTGTCCTAGGTGACGGCGATCCCGATGTATCGCCTTTCACGCTCACCTGAAAGTCCCAATGTCACCTGACACACATGCATCTTCACTGCAAAAGCAGCAGCTATGGCTCATTAAGAGAATTTTCACACTTCACTCCACCAAAACCAGTCACTGCACTCATTAGCGGATCATTGCCCTTTATTCGCACTGAGAACCGTTGGCGTAATCGAACCCGCGATTATTATTGGACACAAGACATTTGTCAACGTGCAAAGAAAATCGCTCGACGATGTCAAATTTTTAACAGAATTTCTCGATTTCTCTATTTTGTATTCTTTCACTCAATTTCGCTCAACCATGTTTCATGTAGAGAATTACACCCGTGCGTTGGCCGTCAAAGATTCCTTTCTTTTATTTAAGAAAATCGATCATATCACGATAACTCCGAGATTTATGCTAAATATTTAGTTGAAGCGCGAAAGATTGGGTTTCCTGCGAGTTTTATGGCAACCATCAGGGACTTTACGAGCAGGACGAACCTTTAAGAAACCACGGAGCTTGACGCTACGACGGTCAACCTGTACACACACTCATCTAGAAGGCAGTCGAGAAACGTTTATCGTTTGTTGTTTCTTCAAACTGTACGATTCCCTGCACTGCAGTTGCCTTTATGAAACCTCAACTTTTAAATAATTGGTGAAAACTTCCCAACAAGTATTAATTAAGACGCGATGTTAATAACTTCACATGGAACCAATCCAAATGTGACAAAACTTATTGAATTACAAAAGGGTCTCATCGAACAAAAAATTCGTCAATTTGTCCGTGGCTCTTCACGATGTCCCGTGGACTGCCCTCATCCGTCCAAACCTTTTCTTTCTCTTCCCGTCCAACTGGCACCTCGAATCCTGCTGCTCGCTCAGCCAAGTTAGATTGCATTTGGCAATGCAATACATGGACGGGATGCACTAGATCAGTGTTCCCATGTCCGAAATTCTAATTTACAGATTTGATTTTTTTTAAATCAACAGAAGAAAAGAAAAATGAAATAGACTTTAAATAATAATAGAAAGTTAAATATCATGAAGAATATAATTAAAGGGAAACGTTTAAATTTGATACAAAGGAATAATGATATAAAATTACATTTATTAATAATAATAAAAAAAAAAATTATAAATGAGAGCTACGAAGGGAGGTAATGAAATCTTTTTTCTGAATCTGCAATCAAAATTTCGGATAAGGTTTAGGAAGGTTTTCGAGCAGTTTGCGTGTGTGACTGCTTGATTACTACATATGATCTGATTTTATGTGCTTAGATGTATGAAAATATTTTGTACGCGGTACAAAGTCGTGATACGCCTTTTTTATTTTGCGCACTGCAGCTAGTCACATTTTTTCTAGATAGGGAATATAATTGATAAGCTCCACTAGTTCTGCATATGTTCTTGTTGCCAAATGTGCTGGATAATTTTATGGATGGCTTTGTGAACACTGCTGCCACCATATTTAATGAGCTCCACTGGAACCTCATCGATGCCCGGCGCATTATTATTCTTTTATGCTTTGGTTGTGGAGTAAAGTTCATCCAGAGTTGGTGCAGCTAATGGAAGTTCTCCGGGAATATCTGTTTGTTCCGATGTTCTGGGCTATGCAGAGGATTAAGGAGTTTCTTGAAATATAGTGACTATCTTTCCTTAATCGTGGTTGATACTCCCAATGTCATCACGGCAGAGCGTTTGCTTGGGCTGATATCCACGTTCCAGACTTGTCACTACTTTGCACGTTTGTCTTGCTAAACTTACATCTATTCGAAAGGCTCCAAACGACGACTAATTCTTTTGGAGCCTTTCGATGTCGAATTTTTGTAGCGGGCTGGTCTTAGCCGAATATGCCTTTGACATCGATCCTCTGTAGGTTTCGAAACATTTATAAGGGTTTCCAGGGACGGGGATTTAGCCCGTCGCCCAACCTCCATTCCAGTGGTATGATTATTACTTCTTTATTCTCCGTTATAAGGTGCGGAAGATTGGCCTTCACCCTCTTACGTCACCACAGAGGAGGAGTAAATAGGATTTCGTAGTAGAGCTGTAGATGTATTTACGGTTATTAGTGTGGCTGGTCAACTATCGTGCGCCTACAGAAAGCAAGGAAGAGGCAATCAAGAACGAATTTTACAGCACTCTAGAATGCACTGTCGATGTTTTACCGTCAAACAGCATCAACATTATTCTGGTTGACTACAATGAAAAATTTGCAACGCAAATCGCTCTGGAAAACCTACGACCCTGCAAAACAAGAAACAGAGGGGAGACTTCGTTACAACGATGAGCTGTATGAACTTTTTGATGATCCACTTATTTTCTCCTGTGTAAAGTTACGTAAATTGCAATGTGCGGGTCATGTACAAAGAATGGAAGAAAACCGGCTATCCAAAAGAACATTGATGGGTAGAGCACAAAGTAGACGTCCAGCGGGAAGACTGACTACTCGATGAGAAGACACAATAGAAACTGACAGCAGATCTTTGTTGGGAGTAAGAAACTAGCGGATAGGGTCACGGAGAAGTGATGATTGGAGGAAATTAATCCCAGAAAGCGAGGCCCGGCTTGGACTGTCGTGCCATAGATAATGATGACTCGTATTTTATTGTAATTAGGAAGTTGCATATGGTTTCGTAGATTATCCGTTAAGGTAGTAGTATGAACAGCGGCGTATTGTTGTTGTCTCCAGATTGAAGTGCTGGGGATGAATAGTCATAAAATGATCATCACGATGGAGACATTAGTATGCAAGACTCATCGATTCGTGATGGTTTTTTCATCAGCTGGCCTTTAATATTAGTGAGATTATTTTGCAACCTTCTTTACTTTGCATCTAATATTCTATTGCGTTTAGCTGATTCAGCGAGAACTCATCATCCGCTGAAGAAATATGGCCGGTATGTACCAAATTTCTCGGGTAGCCGATCGTTACGGATGCAGTAGAGAGGCATCAACATTACCTCACCCCAAACACTACCATATCAGTCGCGTGACTCGTTGTTTAATGCAATCCTAAGCCGCACTCGAGTAGGGTTTTGGGTAATACTATTTAATTGTACCCGTAGCAGTAACTTAAGTACGGGTACTTGTAGTAATGATGTTTAAAAAGAATAAAAAATAAATATAATCCATGCTGTTATATAGGTACGTTGCTGCGAAAGTAAATGCCACATCAGGTCCGGCGTTAATCGAACAACAACTTAATTTGAAAGAATGTCTTGAACTACTGGCCAGCAACATTCACATCCTGAACGAGTAGTATATCGCCACATATCCAAATGCTACCGAAATTTCGTTCAACAAATGAACACCAGGGTTCAACATCGTTTAGAGCCAAAAAATGCACTAATGGGACGAGTTGCGGAAATGTACCGACCGACTACAATATTGTGCATCATGAATACGGATTGCCTGCAGCTGGAGATTGAGGGGGCGAGTCAACATCCGAAGCTGACAACATAGGTGAAAAGGATGAGAAAGCAGAAAATGCGAAAGCTGATTAAAAGATAATAAAATTACACCATCATTTGCATCATAATCACACGCAGCAGACCAAGCTTCTGCACAGGAGCTGATCAAAATTCCGGAAGCGATAACGACGACGACGAAGACAACGCAGGTGAAAAGGATGAGAAAGTAGAAAACGTGAAAATCTGAGTTCAGTGCGATAAGTCGCACAATAATGAACAACTCTGTCAAAGGAGAACGCGAAAAGTGGAAAAAATTTTACGTGCCTACCACAAAAACAGGCTAGGACACCTTTTTAAACAAGTTCTTGAAAATTGCTAACTTCTCCGATCTGTACCATAATTACTAATTGTAAGCGCGTAGCATCATTTTAAACATTATGTTGAATTCTGTTTCGCTTTGATGATTTCCATCATTCTGAATTTCTCATGCAACTAACACATTACTGTTGACCACCTGTTACATGCATGAGTAAGTAAATTTTAATCTGATGAAAGGAACTAAATCCAATTTTTTAAAACGAAAATAATAAAACAACTCAGCAAAATATTCACTTTACCGGATATTCTCTTTAGGCGTACTTGACGGAGCATTGTATGACCAATAAAAGGAGTTAAATCATGTAGAATAAAATCTGGAAAAGCACTACTTAAATTCACGCAATTTAATATCGCGACATCACTAGTTATTATTTAATCTGACACAGCAAACTGTCAGAGAAGATATTCAGCTAATTCAGCCGTGATTGTGGTGATTGCCACCAGAGTGGTTGAAAGTGCCGTGGAAATCACGCTGAGTTTGAGCGGAACCACTCTGCGGGAACAGGAAGAGCCATTCCGAAGAGGTTGCTGAGCCTGAGACAAAGAACTCGGTTGGAGAGCGGTAAAGTGGCCATTAGACGGAGATTATATAAGAGCGCGACGAATGACCGCCTTCTCTTTTTTCTTTGGATTGGCGACTCGAAGGTGGAAAAGTGAAGCGAAGGCGGATACTAAAGAGGACGAGCGTCGACTGGATTTCGAAATCAATGGTAGCAAGTGCGTACTAGGCGGAGGGCAGATTGCGGCATTGAGAAACATAATCACGAAGGAAAGCGACGAGGGAGTAGTCGGAGCAGTAAGTGGGAAAGCAATTTTGATAACGTCGCCGGAAGCAGCAAAGAAGGGGTCCCTTTATACCTTATAGACCAGTAAGTTTTTCTTTAAAAAATTTCTTCCTTTCCACTCTATTGCAATTGTGAATTTAGTTCAGATATTCACATAAATAAATTTAAAACGAAAGATAAATTTGTATAACTGAAGTTTATTTTATAAATTAATTAAAGGTAAAATCCAGTAAAAATTAAATTCTCTCTGTATAACACAATAAAATTTGAGTTTCAGATTGTAACAGGCTCGGGTGTGAGTTTGCGGGAAGAAAATTTAAAGGCGAAGTGGCAAATTCTCGAAATAGTAGTTTGCCTTTACACGTCTCGCAATTGTCAAAAAAAAGTGAAGGGTTTTACTATATAAATTCAAAGAAATTTACAAAAGCGGCATTTAAACGAGTCGTTTAGTATTGAAAATAAGTTTTGTTCCATCGTTAGGGAGTTCCGAGGAAACAGTTGCACTAATTAGCATGATTGTTCTCAGTGACATAAAAATTGTAGTGGTGAGGTGTCCTTTTTCGTGCTGCGAGAAAGGGAAACCGGCTAGCCGTATTCTTGCTTGGCGGCTTAGTGGGTCCTTGGTGGACAAGCAAGTGGCGCCCCACACCTGTCTCCGGACAAGCTGAACCAGGTCCGTAAGCCCCGCCGGAGCATCTTATTTCCTTTTGGTTGTAACACGATCATTGAGTGATCAATATAGAGCCGCTGTCGTCTGTGACGTGATAGTGACTGGTGTGGTGGTGGTTTTGATGAAAAAAACATGAAAATTATTATAACCAATACTTTCGGTACTAACTGCCATTTTAGTAGATAGTATATCCTGTTGATGCGTCAAAATGATTCGATTTTAATTGAGATACACGAAAAAGGGAGAAGATTTGCCGCGGAGTGTAATTTTTGTGCAGAGAATAATTGGCGGTTACTCTTTAAAACGATATCAAGGGCAGCTCCCAATACATAAACGAATACAATAAATTACCCAAAATGGCGTCCCTAATTGTGATCTTCTTAAATGCGATGAAAAGTCTTCGAAGGCAATTTCGCCGAGTCGCTGGCAAAACTCAACGCTTAGAAGTTAATCTGCGAGTCACTGCCAAAAGCCATTGCTGAGAAATTAATCTTATTTTACAATTTATGGATTCCCTTGAGGACCACTATATTTGGTATTCTTCAAGCTAACATACTTTGTCAATAAAGTTCAACTAAAATTGTCGGCCCTTGCTTTGTTGTGTCAACGGACGTGTTCGACTCCTTTGAATCATCTTCAGTGTCATAAAGGAGTCGAAACGCGTCTGCCAACACAAAAAGCAAAGTCCGAGGGCTTTTCAAGAAAAAAGAGAATTGGCCTGCAGATATTAAATAAATAAAATAATTAACTTCAACGGCCAGCCTTACTTCCTAGGGTTTACAGGTTACAAGTTTCAATGTTGCTTATAATCCAAAAAGTATTCGTATCCAACTTACGTGAAATGAAAACTAATAAATGTAGCGTTATTTGCGGTTACGTATTTCTCGCAGGGCTTCTAGGTACGTGTAGCACTAGAACTTCTACGTGTTTTAATTGCCGACGCTATCAACTATTACCGTTTCGAAAGGAGTGCTTCGGTCAGGCTCTTTTCGGTCCCGGATATCTCCATCGGAGATGGTGCATTGGAGCCTGATTGGAGCCGTTGAACGAGGTAACGGCTCCCCGGAGAACAATGAGTGCAATCCTACCTACGTGAGAATCTATTCTACCAGATTGAAATTCCCTACAACTGAAGGAAACACTTGAATAGCCATGAAAGCCTTAAGCGTGACTTGACCACGGCGGGCACTTGGCAATCCCGTGACTTCAAACTGACGCCAGTAAATTCCCTTCTTCGGAAAAAATAATCTTCCTGCTTACGAGCAGAAATTTCACAAAATCTAAAACTGAAATAAAAAAAGGAAAGGCAACAACCTGAAAAATTCAATGCAAACTCAAAATACTAGTGCAAAATTCAAAAGAAAATTTATAATCGATTACTGAAAAAAAAACGGTTGACCAACACTTACAACAATGATTCTGCTGCCACTGATATGGGGATTCCTAAATAATTTGATTTTACTTACTTCACTGCCATTATTATTGAAGCCGTTCTCCGCTAAGCTTTCGACCGTGGCCAATTTAGCTGCCAACACTTCTTTCGACCTCGTTCCTTCGTTTGACATCTTGCCCACTTACTCCTTTTCCTAATTGACACTCTTCACTGGATGATTTTCACTGCTCAAAAGAAGAACGGGACATCCTTGCGTCCCCCTTTTTTTGGATTTTTGACCAACGGCTCATTCTGGTATCTTAAAAATTCCACTACGTGTGGTCGGCTATGAGAATTGGTGCTTTTGGGTGTTCATGGGAATCTCACTCCTAGTAAACTAGTTTGGGGAAATGTCAGTGAGAAAATTCACTGACAGTTTGAGTTTGTTGCTGTTGCTGTAGCATATTCTCCCGATGTGCCTGTCATCGCAGAAGTTTAACTTGTAATTGTTGATTCAACGCCCGCACTTGATCCTCCTCCCGTGTCAATTGCTCCCAAAATTTCGCCGTCTCGTGCAGGCTATTCACTGTCGGTGCTCATTCTTTGTCCTTAATACTCGGTATTTGTCGTTTGAGTGCTTCAAAGAAATTCTTCAAGCCAATGCGTCTCTGTGGCTCCATATCGTTGTGCAAGTTCCCCTTTTCAATGGTATCAGCTTCTTCTTGATCGTAGGAACTATGTCGTCGACTGGTTGACGGTCGTTGATTTTTGCCTCGGCTACGTTTGCTCGATGGAGAGTGGTCATCCTTGTAGCTGGCATCAAGTGAGTGTCGTTTGCGAGCTTGGGAGCTGCTTGCAGGATATTTGCCACTACTGCTATTGCTGCTGCTATGACTACTGTAGCCGGATGATGTGCTTGAATTGCAAACGACTTTTTTTTTAACACCACCGCTTGAAGGTATAGTTGAAATAGTGATCGGTCATATGGGTGGTATTGATTTTATTTTCAACTTTTGTTTGGAGGACACAATGATCTTTGTCTGATGGATTTGTGGGTAGTTTCTTATCACCAACAGATACAACATCGATTTTCTCGTCAGAATCGCTCGGAGTTTCAACACCCAATCCAGATAAATCCATACCATTTTTTTTTAAAATACCTGCATTCCCTACCACTCTCTCATGCGATCTGCATTCACATTACGTCTCTTGGTCCTTTGTGCCACCTAGACAATGTTTAACAAATCAGTATAAGGGGGCACACAATATAATGTGAACTAGTCCTTTTTGTGAACATTTAGTCCAAAAAATCATGATTAGCTCTCAGAGATAAAAAAAAATTCAATATAATACGACGCATTCAAAAAAAAAAAAAAACTCTGAGTAACGGTCACTTCAATATCTCGCCGATAGGGTCCAAAAGAACGCCCTAAGATACTGGGCTCATAAGAGCAGGATTACAGGTCCACGCTTCAATCAGTGCTCATTAAAAGCTCCCTTAGCCTTTTCTTAAATACCAAAAGTGAGTTTGCTTCCTTAACAGTTTCTGGTATATTGTTATATTCAATCTTGTAAAGCTACGATCACTGTGCGGGCTATTATATTCGGGACTTTGACTTCCATATCCTGATGACGGTGAATGATAGGTATCACTTGAATCGGACGCGACATTAGATTTATCATCGACTTCGACCCTCAGCACATTCAACATATCCAATATATCCGTCCGACTAGTTGCTTTTGTGTCAGGCACTAAAATTTTACCGGAAGAATCGTCCAATTGTTCACGTAACGCTTTTATCCTTAAAATTTTATCGATATCATATTGACTGTTGCCATTCAACATAAACCATGAATCTAAACTGATTTTATCGGAACCAACTATACACGCTGATAGATCTACTGATCTTCAAGACTTGGCGGACCATCAGGACGTGTTTGTAGTAGTTGTTAATGTTGCTTTTCCTGCTGTTGCTGCTATTATTACTATGATATTGTGGGCTTATTCTTTCGGGATTCCGGTTCAATGTGCGTTGCAAGTCCATCACACCCGGACGGGTTTCTATATGAAGTTCCGCATTTCCGGGTGAGCGTCCTTCATAATGTTGCAAATGTCTTTCCATTAAGCTCGTACTTGGTGTGTGTGTGTCCGAACTCCACCAACACGACTATCCGCATGGCCATGACTCAGGCCAGCTGCTCTAAGAATTTGTTGAGGTCTTTGATTTTTATTTCCAACAAGGGTATCATTGGTTGCAAAACTAATGGGAGATTTAGGATATTGGGACTCTTTGGGACAACTGCCATTGTTACTGTTTTATACTTCTTTTGAAACTTGTCGCTTCAAGGATAAGCCACGTCGCGGTGGGTGCCGATTGATTGGACTCGCCGCCCTAAGTAACGAATTATTTGTCGTATTCATCTTAGTATCTACAGGGTTTTCCAATAAGAGGTGTTATTTTGATATTTAAAAAAAGCCATTTTTTAATATAAATGGTCAAATGTTTATTTTATTATAAAGAAGAAGTTATGTCATTAATAGTGAAAAATAACATCAAGCAAATGATCACCACGACCACGCTTACAGGACCATATCCTTTTCATGAAATTTTCCATAACCAAATTGCAAATGTCCTCTATAGCCTCACGAATTCCATCTTTGACGTCTTGAATCCACGCTGGACTATTGGCGTAGACCTTCTCTTTCACGTGGTCTCAAAGGAAGAAGTCGCAAGGTGTTAGATCGCAAGATTTCGGTTGCAAATTGTAATCACCTCTTCGAGAGAGAACACGGTCCGGAAACTTTTCCCGTAAAAGATCAATGGTTTCGTTGCTTGTGTGGCACATAGCGCCGTCTTGTTGAAAGTAAACGTTGCCTAGATCATTATCATCCAATTCCGGCCATAAAAAATCATTAATCATCTCTTGATAGCGCAATTCATTCACCGTAACTATTGCTCCACCCTCATTTTCGAAAAAGTAAGGTCCAATGATTCCGCCGGACCATAAACCGCACCAAACAGTCACACGTTGAGGATAGAGAGACTTTCCAATAATAACTCTTGGGTTTTCCAAGACCCAGATGCGACAATTTTGCTTGTTGACGAAGCCACTGAGGTGGAAATGGGCCTCATCACTCAAGATGATTTTTCGATGGCATTCCAGATCATTTTATGCATTTCAAGGACCCAATCAGCAAAGACACGACGTTTTTGATGATTGACCGGCTGGAGTTCTTGTATTAACTGAACTTTATAAGCCTTAAGACCCAAATCTTTATGCAAAACACAGTGTAATGACGTTTGTGGAATGCCTAATTCCAAAGAACAACGAGGAATGGACAAACCTGGGTTTTCTTCAACACTTTTGGCTACAGCAGCAATATTCTCGGCTGGTCTTGAGTGACGTGCACGGATTTTATTTTTCACATAACTAAGTTGTCCCAACAGCTAGAATTTTTCCACCAATTTCTGTATTGAGGTTCGACATTGTGCTTCACGACAACCCGAAAATTTTGGAGTTTTACGAACCGTCTCTGCCAAATTTTTACCATTTTTATAGTGAATTTTAATAATTTCAATGCATCGTTGAAGCGTGTATCGTTCCATTATTATAAATGGTGAATTTTCTACTTGTCAAATGTCAAAAAATGACAGCTTCAAAAGTGACATCTACTGAAATAGCGGGCTATTCAAAAAAACACCTCTTATTGGAAAACCCTTTACAATTTCAATCGAATTGATATCGTTGTCCTCACGCTTCTTCCTCACTTTGGCGTAATCCGATATAAATATAGTGGGATTTTGTGTCAATTCGTTTGTACGTTTACAACATAAGCCACCGATTTCAGATTCATTATTATTACTCATTAAATTTAAATTATTCGAGTCGTCGATTTGGTTCCGTACAAAATTTTTTTTACGTTACTTTACGCTTTGCTTTTGAGTTCACATAATACAAATTCATAATACCTAATACATTTTTGTGTACGTTACTTTACGCTTTCTGCTCGTGGGTTTTTGCGCTTATTCGCGGCTGATTGCGTAAAGTCGTGCCAAGATCCCTTCGTGGTCGTTGCGAATTTAACCTACTTGGCGTTACCCCGGAACATAACTACGCTGCATTTACTGCGAATGTATATTATTCGCCTATTAAGAAATATAAAGAGCATATCATGATGAATGCAAACAAATAATTCATGGAAGAGTGTATTGCTTTCCTTGAGATTTAAAAAGGTTATCCAATATAGAATAAAATTCTTTCTTTTATTGAAAATACAAAATCTTACTATCCATGTTTCAAATTTAATTTCTTAGGGATGTGATTTATCATTGGTCCCCATAGCACCAAACCATTTTTTATAGAACGGGAGCTTTTGTGGTTTAAAGTCCTTTATAGAATCCAGACAAAACACACTTTCACCCACTTCCTAATGATTTCAGATGAATTCCAAAAACCCTCATCATGCCATACAATAGAACTCTCTTGGTCCTTTCCCGAAAGAATTCAACTCTGTGTAGTAACGAGGCAAGCTAACCGCTTTGGATATAATTCATATCCTTACCATTCACATAATTCAAAGGTAGTAGTTAGTCTGGCGATAGAATAGAGTAGATGGATATCTGGGCAAGCTATTTGTTACTTAATATTCGCAAAAGGACTCTACTCCGACTCTCGGTGGGTTTTTCATCATCTCTAGCAACTTCCAAATCTGATGGTAGCTGGTTAGCTCGGCAAGAGGAATTTTATCGCGCTAAAATGTCGTCGCGGTTTGTTTGCTTTTATGTTTTTGGGAGTGTTATAAATATTATCGTTGAACACGACTTAGATTTTACCTTCTGCAGCTGATTTAGGGCAGAATCTACAGAATGAGTGGAAGAATTGTTAATGTGCCGGCAGTGGTTTGCTCCTAGTAATTTAAACAAGGATCTAATAAATTTTCTTTCTAAACGATTTCGGTTATTAAATAATTTTCCAAACAAGTATCCTCCAGGCTGAATGTGAAAAGCGGAAGCGAATAAGTGTGTTTTCATTTTTAAAGTTCACTAGGGTGGCAGTTATGGTAAGCGGAGGAAATTTTTTGATTAAAGCACCTGTTACAATTTAAAACTGTCTTAAGGTACTGCTAGAGACTTTATGTTTGAATTCTCCATCTGAACATAAATGAACGATCCATGAGAGTCCTTTTGTGGTGACAAGAAGAATCACAATGTCTAAAATGTATTTCTAAGGAAGTCAATATTCCAAGATTTGTAGAAACATAATAGTAAGTTTAGAAGAGGCAAGCGTGAATGATTTTTGTGAAGATTTCTAGGAGTATTTATGCTTGGAAATGTTTGTCAAATCTGTTATATTTTCGCTTCCTTAGGTTTGATGTTCAGGAAAGTATAAAAATTATTTATAAGGGGTTTCGTAAAGCCTTTTTTTCTTGAAAAGCAGTCGGGCCTTGCTTTTTTGAGTAATCAGACGTTGTTCGACACATTTGGGTTATTTGCAGTGTCTAAAAGATGTGTGGGAGGGATTGACTATTTATAGGTGTAAGATGGATTAAGCAGGGAGACTTTGGGTTAAGCCAAGTAAAAATTCGTAAAATCACATGATTGAACCCTAATAACCCGAAAATTTACTATTTATCCGTCCATCCGCAAGTCTTTACATTCTTCCATATGTCACAGCAAGCTTTCTCGAAACTACGTAAGCTAGAAATATGAAATCTTATATGTCAAAAGTAGTGCTCTCTTCAAAGTTGTTGGAATTGTTACAAGTTACAGTGTGATCAGTATTCAAATGATTTTGCGTCCTCAAACTTTACTCTTCATTTACATTAACGTATATATGATTTTGAACCAAATGAGTCTCTCGTAAACAACAAAGCATCCAAACCTACCAATAGACTTTTTTCAGGCATTTGTACTACGTTACAAAACCATATTGAAATCACTACTTGTCTTACCATCTGTGATAGCAGTTCTTCTCCGAAACTTTAGTAGCTACAGACACCAAAATTGGAAGGTGAACGGCTTCTTGATAGTGTAGATATAAAAATTTGTTTAAATATTCTGAAGGTGGTTCTCCATACAGAGGGTGAACATTAAAAAATTTTACCAAAGATGGTCATGGGGGATATCAAATGAAAGGTTATTACCAATTCCCTAGCTGCCCCACCGTTATTTTGGGGTTACTCCGGCTGAGGCTCCGCCGATCCAAACTAACTCACCCAAAGACGGGCGTGAGCGCCACTCTTTTGATCCTCAGAGCCTCTCAAGGGTTCGCCCGAATGAGAAAATGACCATCCGGAGCGAAATTAACAAATACACAAGTTTTGGGGCTCGCCGCCTCTTAGCCGCGAAAATCACCTTCAAAAAGAAACTCTGCCACGCACAACAAGTTAAAGTGTTTCACCGCGACACAAAACTCGTAGTTTCTCACACCAGGGTAACCGAATTTAATTGAAACACTAAAATTCACTACACGCGTCGAAACTGCCACCTCACCTAACTTTCCCAGGTCTGCCTGGTCAACGTCCTTGAAATGGAATTCCTGAGCCACACCTTTCACACCTGAAAAGGAACGTATTTATGTTGTATGGAAAGGAAAAAAATCTAAAATTATCTTTACTCGACTGGAGTTATATTCTCTATTTGTTACAATCTGACCAATATAAAGTAAAATTCAAGCCATTTACATTTGATTCCCTATTCTAGTAAGGGGCCCCTTTCTTCTGTTTTCATGATTATCGCCACCGCACAGTTGTTGCGTCCCAATTTGATGTTCCGGTATCCAGGGTTCATCTCCAATTCCTTGTCAATGTTGTTGCTCGAATAAACTCCTAAACAAAAGAAAGCGTGCCAACCTTCCCGGGCTTAAATAACCTCCGGGTTAACGTTTCTTCCGTTTGGTTATTGCTCATAATGAATGTTAAGTGTAGCTTACCGGGACTGGTACCATCCATATATGGATATGCACTTTATTTGTTCCGATTGTCAATGTTTGGAAAATACCTTAACTAACTTGTATGATAAGTTGATCAGCAGTATCGAAGATTTGAATGAAGGAAAAAATCAGCCAATCTCACGGCAACATTCTCAGACGAGAGCTAATGATGAGAGTTTTGTGGAGATGGCGAGCAGCTTCGACGAATTAGCTGCCAAACTGTCTGATAGCAACAAAAAAGTGTATAAAGCACTAGAATTATTGGGGAATCAGATAGTGTCAATAAAAGAGACAGTTACTCATATCCAACCATCGCAAAATAATGAAAATTTCAAGAAGCCATCATTGTTTGAAAGTAACGTATCGAGTGCCCTGCAAAATCTTAGTGAACAACTTCAAAAAGTATCTTCACAGTCTGACAAATCAAGCGACCGAGAGGAATTTGCTCATATTTTCACCAGATTGAGCAGGCTTGAGGAGATGTGCACCAGTATTCTGAACCAGCAACATAAACCTTCATGGGCTCCCCAGACATTGCGTTCAACGGAAACACAACATGCCAATTCAATATCATCACCTGATCCAACTCCTAACTACATCTACAAGCTTGGAACCTTCTGGACAGAAGAAGAATAGGAGGATCGCATCAAAAGATAACAAAAGTCAATAATTAATCCTAGCCTATCTCTGATAAAAATCGCAGATGCAGCGTACAGCATCTTCTTTACGAAGGGGAAAAATTTGGATGCAGCCTCTGTCAGAAAAAATATTGAAAACATACTCCACATCAATAGCTGCAAGGTTGAAGAACTATCTTCTCAGAACACTCGAAGGAAAAGCTTCAAAGTGTTCATTCCATCACAGTATTCTTGGCTCTTCACAAACTACAGAAAAAAGAACGGCAACTACATTTGGAACGGTATGAGCTTTAAATTATGGAAGGAGCGTAATGGAGTCACAGAATCCCAGGCCAGCCATGACAAAAGTAATTATAAGAAAGTATGTACTCCTAACTCCATAACTGACACTTCAATTTTACCCAACATCTCTTCTAACGCACCTCCATCCTTACCTCCTCCTATGTTATTGAATAGTGATACGATAAATGAGCCAGAAGTCAACACCACTAAGGAGATTTGTGGCCAACCACGAACAATTTCTGGAAAAGTGCGATCGAGTGTCGATGAGATGAATAAAGATCCGTCCTCGATACCTGAAACATCCATTTCAACAACTAGATACAGTTATTTCGTGCGTGGTGAAGACCAAATACCACCAGCCACGAGCTCATCCGGACTGCCAACTTTATCTACCACTTCAAACAAGAGCAAATCGTTTCTAGATCCACTCTTGCCACCCACTGTTAAGGCCACTATTGTCTCGAGTAACGATCTGGAGAAAAAGTACCTTATTTCAAGGCTCAGAGAGCACAAAATTTATGAATGTGTTCGCTTTTACCTCTCCTACATGCATAAAGCACTGGAAACAACCTGTATTGAAGGTAAAACGAGGACTAGTTTCAACATCATTATTCAAAGAGAAGGCCTTCCGGTCGATCTTGACGCCCTTCGGAACTTATATTTTTCCTATCATGAAGAGTTGGGTGTGACCATAGACCAGGCAAAAAAAGATCTTGAGACCTATGCTTCCTTTGTTAGTTCCAGTTATATCTCTTCACTACAAAGGACAAGAGCAAACCAACACAAATTTTTTCGTCCCCTTTCATAAGTCTATTCAACATAGTCTTAAACTGTTTTACCACAACTGTAGTGGTATCCATAATAAACTGCCCCAACTGTTTCTTGACGCAAAATCTTGCCATTTTAATATACTTACCCTGACCGAAACGTGGTTAAATGACTCTCACCAAAATGAGGAGATTCTGGACAATAATTGGTCCATTTACAGAGACGACAGAGATTTCCTTAGTACTGGACAAAGACGCGGAGGTGGTGTATTGATTGCTGTATATAACTCTCTCCTTAGTGAGCCCGTCAGACGCTACCAAATTCATTATTCCAGCATAAAATAGTGCAACTAAAGCTGCAGAAATTTTTTGTATATATTGGCGTTTTCTATGTCCCTCCAAAATCATGCTTGCCTTCAGAATCTGTCGAAATTATCTATAATGCTGTATGTGATATCATAGCTGAAATTACTGCCGGAATTAATGAAGAAGATAGAGTCATTATAACTGGTGACTTTAATCGGCCAAACATTAAATTCGTAACCGATGAGCTTGGTAATCTTCTTCCCGTCAATCTTCTAGATAGTAATGACTTTAACTTAGTGAGCACCCTATATGGCAATGAATTGCAGCAAACCGCTCCTATCCCCAACCAAAACGGAAATTGGTTAGACCTCATTTTCACAAATGCACATGACGAAGTAGTGGTCAATCCACCTGATGAGAGCGAGCACCTGTTTTCCAACACAATTCATCACTCCGCCTTTTCTGTTGAACTTTCCACTCCTGATCCAGTAAACCCTATTTCTTACAAAAATGAGATTGTATATGACTTTCGTAATGGTGATTATAACAATATTAACAGCCTTCTATCAACTTTCAACTGGACTGGTACTTTGTCAACATTAGACATGGATCAAGCCTTCTCCACCTTTTATCAAATCATTCTTGACGCTGTTGATTCATTTGTACCTAAAATTAGGAAAAAAGACAAGGTTTCTGAATCCTGGCTGGGAAGTGACCTCAGGCGTTTCCGAAACCAACGAAAGAAGCTATATAAAATATTAAAAAATGGTAGCAACGTTGGCGAAGAGTTTAAGAGAAAATATGACGAGCTCGCTAATGAGTTTAAAATTAAATCTCAATAAGCATATAAATCCTACATAAATGTTGTATGTGGAGAAATCACTCGGAATTCTAGAAAATTTTTCGAATTCGTCAACATAAAACGTAAGATACATGGTTACCCTTCAGCAATGAAATACAATGATTCTATCTCTTCTTCTCCAGAGCAAATCTGTGAGTTTTTTGCTGATTTTTTCCAAGGAATCTACTGCGATCCTGGAAACTCTCAAAACCTTCCGTCCTCTGAAATAGCACCAAGAGCACAGATCGATAGTATTTCTATATCTGAAGAGGAAAATCGTCAAGCCACCGAAGTTCTTGCTTTGAACAAATGACCTGGCCCCGATCTCATTCCCCCTCGTTTTTTGGCCCTCTGTAAAGATAATTTGTCCCTCCCTCTTTTCCTCATTTTTAATAAATCGCTTTCGAGCGGTGTTTTCCCCTCACATTGGAAACCATCTTATATAATACCAATCCATAAAGAAGGTGAAAAGCGGTCTGTTGAAAATTATAAGGCGAATCGCTACGTTATCTTCCATACCGAATCGACGCCGTATACACCGATTTCAGCAAGGCGTTTGGCTGCGTGAATCATGAAATATTGATAAAAAAACTGCATAGTTTTGGAATCACTTGCCCACCGCTTAACTGGATTCATTCATATTTGAAAAACCGCATCCAATATGTCAAGTTCCAAGGTCGCTTATCGAAGAAAATTAATGTCCTCTCTGGGATTCCTCAGGGTAGTCATCTGGGTCCATTACTTTTCAATATCTTCATATCTGACCTTTCAGCGGCACTATCCGATATACCTCACCCTTTTTATGCCGATGATCTGAAGGTATATCACATTATAAAATCGCATATTGACGCTTCCTTTCTTCAATCCAAATTAAATATTTTGCTCCAATGGTGCAACAATAATCAACTTGCACTCAATTTGGATAAATGCCATGTCATAAATTTTTCCAGAAAAAAAAAATCATCCTTAACGATTATCAAATCACAAGCTTGAGCAGAGTTGAGAGCATAGTAGATCTAGGCGTAATCTTAGACACACAGCTTCGGTTCAATCTTCAACATGACGAAGCCCTCTCTAAAGCTAATAGGATGCTGGGTTTCATCAAAAGGAGAGCCAAAGAATTCGAGAATATTTAGGCAACAAAATCGCTATACACTTCACTTGTTCGTCCCATTCTCGAATATGCTTGTTTGATCTGGGACCCAATTTACAACATTCATAAAACTAGATTCGAGTCGGTACAAAAACAATTTTTACTCTTTGCTCTAAGGTCCCTCTATGACCCCAGAGATTTCCATAGCCTTCCATCCTACGATAACCGACTCCAAATATTGAATATGGCATCACTAGCTTCTAGGTGAACTGCGTTGTCCTCATGCCTAATTTTCGATGTGCTTAGGGGTAATATTAACGTGAAATTTATTTCCGAGAAGGTACGGCTGAAAACCCCTTCTAGAGTTACCAGAAATTCTCCTATATTCACCACAAGAACACATCGGACCATATATGCGGATAACGCGCCAATAAATAAATGTTGTAAAGCATTTAACAAATTCAGCAATCATTAACCCCCAATCATTTCCAAGTCCCTTTTCAAGTCCATAATTACACAATCCTGCTCTTCCCGGATATAGTAGACCATTAAGTAACCTAATGTATAAATTGTGATATCTTTGTGTTTTGTTAAATGATGCCTTGTTTGGCAATAAATAAATAAATAAATTCCCCTAGCTTGATTTTACTCATCACAAGTTCCACTCGGTGGCGATCCTAGTGGGAATTAAGCGTACTACGCATTGGGCTCTTTCACACGGGAATGGTAAAAACCCATATCCAAACAGGTTTCGCGCTTACGCCCTTATGTTTACACGTTGCATAGTTCAGCCAACCTTTTTTTGTGTACGATACACGTCTTGCGAGTGTATGTGTCAAAAAGATCATTTGATCGTTAAACATCGTGCGGACAACATGAAAGCGAAGACAGAGAGATAAGCGATTGAGAATTTATGTTTTAGCCTTGCATTGTGCACGAGGTAACAAAAACTGGAATGAAAAATGTATTTTATGATTGTTAAAGTTTGTCGATTCAAACTTCTATTGGATTTATTAGAACCTCCGTGTTTTTCCGCTTTCTGAAAAATATATTCCAAATTTGAATATCCTTTTAAGTCGCATATTTTTCTTGTTGTGTTGTCAACTGGCATATTATAATGCGATTCTATAAAGATTAGCGTACTGTTAATTTTCTATGGATTTACAATAGGCAATTTAACTTTATTGAAATCGAGATATTCGTCGTGTTGTTTCCTGAAATTGAACATGGCCTCCGCTTTTATAAATTTATTGAATAACGCGTAGCTTCTCGCGTCCACGCATCCATTTTTGCACGCAAATTAAAGAAAGGCAATCGTTGCATGACGACTACCTTCTTCACCGAATGTACGATTCGGAATGATTATCGGCGTTTGTATAAAATTTCCCCCACCAAATGATCAACAAAATGTTGGCTTGTTTTTACCATCAGGTCCCCTCAATTCCTCTCACTCTTCTTGCCCATATAACCTGTTTAACGCTCACTTTTAACGCTGCGTCTGAAAAAGCCCACTGAATGCGCTGAATCAAAACTGACGATAGATACAAGCCATATGGCAGCAGCGCTTACTACTACACACATGACCATTAGTAGGCCGACTTTGCTGGCTAACTTACATGGCGTTATATGAAGAATTGTGGAGGTGCCAACAAAAATTCGAGGTTTTGTACGGTTTAGAGACGGATTTCTACAGTGAAATCCAGATGATCCGCGGAGAACACAATAGCGCTCCTAGTGAAGTGAAAATTATTTCTGTTCTTATACCCGTTTAGTTTTTATCGCCTTTCAAAGTGAATTTATAGGAGTTTGTTTATTCTCAACGCTGAGCTATCAGTCGAAGGTGCAAAACGTGTGCTTCATTTACTCGTCTTGGAAAGTTTAGGAGCACAATGGGCTATACAAGGTGAATTTATAGCATGCACGGAATGCGTTCGGCACGTTTTTTATTCGGAAAATAGTATATATGACGAAATATAAGCATTTGCTAATGCCGCAGTTGGGTGACAGCTACCGGAAGCTTGTCCATAGTAGGCCGACTAGTACATATGCAAATTGCTACCATATGGCTTGTATCTATCGTCAGTTTTGGCTGAATGCATTTGACTGACAGTTCGAACTGTCAGTAATGTTTATTTACATCATGACGTGAGCCGAGGATTTCATAATAATCCTCACTTTTCCCTTTTTCCCTTGAGCTAGCGCTAATATTTCCTAGTTTTTCTCATCCCCACCAATAGTTTAATCGCCGTGGCAACGCTTGAAGTGTCGTGTGTGTATATTTATCCACCAGTTTTAACTAATTTCGGTCGTCGAATCTTTCCTTGGGAATGTCGCGATTTTCTTTATTTATATTTTCGTGGTGGTATATAGCGAATTTGGTGCAAATAAGCGAATAGCACGCTTCGGCACGATATCGATAATCAGTTAATAGTTTTGTCGATTTATCAGCTTCCTCTTGTATGAGCTTGTCGTAATTGGCGGTCATTTGTTGGTATTCCAAAGTGAGTTTTTGGTTGATATTTTCATAACCTCTTGTTCAGCTGAGAACTCATCACGACGCTCTGCCAATTGTTTTGTGTGGGCACCATGTAGTTCATCTATTGGATTTCGAACACTGCGCGTAACGCTTCAGCATTAATTGAAACATGCTCAGCTGCTTTCAGTTTCACACATTCCTCCCGAAGAAAATCTTCAAGAGTTTCTTTCTTGTTCTTGGACTCTGGCATTGATTCCTACAATCACTTCATTCTGGCTTCATGTTGTGAGCTCAACAAACACCATTCGCCTAAATTCTTTTCATATTCAGAAACCTTTTTATTTGAATCTGTTTGCAACGTTTCCAGATTCTGACATCTTGTGCGATATTTTTAGCTTCCGATTTAGTTTTGCTAATATATAGTCAAGCCACTGTGAATTCTTCTTCAACCTTACTACCTTGATCAGGTGTATTCATTTCCATCTCACTGATACTATCCATGCATAAGGCTTGTCTAGCGTTCCAAAGATCACGCAAAAGATTTGAGAGCATTCCATGAATTTGTTTCTTATGAAACGCTGACATATCTATCTAACGATATTCAATGTGGCCTGTTTCTGGTGCAATTTCTAGTTCATAGAATCAATATCTTTGTTTTTGGTCTCGATGTCTGGTGATTTTTGATCGTAGCTAATAGTAAATTCTTCTAGAGCTTGAAGTACTTCTTTCACCTCCTTCTTAGCACTTCCATTTTCTTGCTGCTGCTACTTTTGATTTACGTTACACCTCGAGTTCACGTTTTACTCGTCCTTTGCTTGCCACCAATAAAGTGTTAAATTTGCCAGTGTCTTACTTTGGTATGCGTGCCATTGCTACCTCAGCAGCATCTCTGGCTTCGTTACTCGGCTCGTTCCTTTTTGGTGGCATGAATGCATCTTTGCTGGATCTGTTTGTGTCCGTGACCGGAAGCTCAGTTGCTGCACATCTGGTAGAAATATCGGGTTTAACGACAACCTCACGTTTAGATCCACACTCAGAATCGTTTCCCTGTAAATTTCGACGACACTCAGGTTTGATTAATGAAATAAAATTAAAATTCCCTTATTGATCACAAATATTGATTTAGAATAAAAAAACCAAGAGTTTGATGGTTAAAAAAGATTTTTTATTCTAAAAACACACATGGATGCATTTCGGACGGTATTGCCGACTATCTTCAGCGCTATGCGCGAAACTTTTAATTTAACTACTGAATAAAAAATTGAAGTACATTAACAAATAACGGCTTATTGATTCTACATAATTTAGTCGGATTAAATAAAAATGAAAAATTCTGTTATCAGACTATCGTCAAAATAAAATTAATGTTCTGTTATGTGTTAACCACATATAATATATAATAACCTATGCAAAATAAAAGTAACCGTAATACGTTATTTGGCCAATTGAAATAAACGTGAATTTATTGGGCTATCGTCGATATTAACTAGATTATCCGTTATATGCATGAATAACGATTCATACGCGTCGAGTTTTCGCGGATTAGCTACTGTTTTAAGCAATTTAAAATTATTTGTAAGCGATCCCATGTAGTGGATACATAGAAAATCAACAACAACGGATAGATACTCGTATATCACCAAAGATTCATTTTGTTCCAGTCAGAACAAGATCGCAGCGTTTAGATGGATGATATATCGTATGTGTCGATTGCCCTTATCACTGGCAGACTATAGGCATGAATATGAGCATATCGTACATTTATCTAAAATTAATGGATACGATAAAGCGCTAAATTGATTGCCAAATACATGCAAAAAATAAAAAGAGAAAGAGCTTCAACCCTTTTCAACCAAACCCGTAGAGCAAACCATAACAAATCGCGTGTAACCTTGGCATATGTCCCTATGGTTTCCAACCCTCTAAAAAAGGAATCCAGCAAAGAGAATCTGAAGATTGTACATAACAACACCTGCAAGCTTTGCTCATTACTTGGTTCTACGAAAGATCCTTTTTCGCCAAAACAAAAAAGGCGGAATCTACCAAGTTAATTGCACAGAATGTGATTAAAAGTATATTGGACAAACCAAACGTGCTGTTGAAGTTCGCCTGAAGGAATATGAACGATACATCAAAAACAAAAACATTAACAAAGCGATTGCTGTACATGCATTCAATTTAAACGACCCGGGAAGACACTGCAAAGGATCGCTTATAAATAATTTTACGTTGCTAAAAACAGTAGCTAATCCGCGAAACTCGACGCGTATGAATCGTTATTCATGCATATAACGGATAATCTAGTTAATATTGGTGATAGCCCAATAAATTCAAGTTTATTTCAATTGGCTAAATAATGTGTTAACGGTTAGTTTTATTTTGCATGGATTGATATATATTATATGTGGTTAACACATAACAGGACAGTAATTTTATGTTAACGATAGTCTGATAACAGAATTTTTCATTTTTATTCAATCCGATTAAATTATGTAGAATCAATAAGCCGTTATTTGTTAAGGTACTTCAATTTTTTAATTCAGTAGTTTCATTAGAAGTTTCACGCATAGCGCTGAAGATAGTTGGCAATACCATCCGAAATACATCCGTGTGGTTTTTTTAGAATAAAAAATCGTTTTACCATCAAACTCTTGGTTTTCTTAATCTAAATCAATATTTGAGGTCAATAAGGGAATTTTAATTTTATTTCATTAATCTAAAACGACCTCAAAGTGTTCATATCTAACAGATTAAAGTGTTAGAAAAAAGTTTCTGAACTCAAGTTTCAATTTGAATCACTCAAATTATATACTGCAACAAAATCCATTGGGAGTCTATGTTGGAAAGTAGAATCAAAGAAAAACTCGCAGAATGGAACCTTGATTTGAGGAAATGATGTGAATGGACGCAAATCATCGCGCATATCATGAATACCTCTTGTCACATGACGGGAGCAACGACTTAAATTCGGATTTCCTCCCAGCATTGCATGCTATTTTATTTGCGACGCAATTCCGAGTGCTTCGAGGGGTTATATCTTCTTTGCTGCTGCATATGTTGATTGGATGACAAAAATTTCCGTTACCGTGTTACCTAGTCGTAGTGCCGGGAATTTGCGTTTCGATTCGAACTCGCGTTGTTTCTTCATTCTTTAGGCGCTTGTTACTGCTTGCGTTGTCCATGATGTGGCTTGTAAATTGGAAGCAGCCTAGCTACTTAAGTTTAATTATATGAAGTTAAAAGGCAAAAAATATTATGTGGCTTTCTTTCCATAATCTAACAAGCGGACATTTTATGAATGAAAATTTAAATTTTTTGCTGTTGGTTACATTATTATAATAGGTTATCAAAAAAATAAAATAAATAAAGTGCGGCTCGATATTGCGTGGGTTTAAATTTTACGAAATCACGTATGGTGGTAATCGGGGTGAGCAACACTATGGAATCTCAATGTTCACCCGTAACAAGGTCTACAACTACCGATAATCCGAAGATTTAGGAAAATAATCGCACAAAATAAGAATTTACATAATCCACATACCCAAAATCCATAGAAGTAACATCCAAAAATAAGTTCAGATATTTAATTTTTATAGAGGTCTATTGTCAATCTGCCTGCTCTGAAATCCGTTTGATACTACCCAATAATACTGTTGGCGTATGATCTGGTTTTGTTTTCTATGACCTTTGAAAATATTTTGTACGCCATACAAAGCAGTGATATACCTCTATGGTTTTCGCCCTGTATCTCATCACCTTTTTTTGTGGATAGGGAATATAATTGATTGGCTCCACTCTTTCGGCATATGTTTTTGTTGCCAAATGTGCTAGATGACTTTTTGAATAGCTTTCTGAACACTGCTGCCACCATATTTGATGAGCTTCACTGGAATCTCATCGATGCTTCACGCTTTATTAGTCTTTTGGGCTCCGATGGTAGAACAAACTACATACAGAGTTGGTGGGGCCAATGGAAGCTCTACGAAAATATCAATAAGTTCCGGTGTTACGGAGATGCGCGGAGGATTAAGGAGGTTCTTTTCATCAGCGATGGTATTGCCGATGTTACCAGGAAAGAGCGTGGTTTTGGGCTGATAATTAAGTTTCAGGCTTTTCACTACTTTGCATGATTGTTTGGCGTTGTTACTTGCTAGACTTACATCTGTACTTCTCGATTGGTTGTCATGTCGATTGGTTATCATAAATTCTAAGTAGCTTATAGTTATTTTTCTGAGATTCTCATGATTTTTTCTCTTCCTTCGGGCTTTCCTAGCTAAATTGTCTGAGTGGCACAAAGGATAAAGCGGCGTAATGTGAATGTAAATCGCACGAGCGTTGTGCGTCGAAGAAAGAGTGATGGAGAGAGTGGTAGGGAATGGAGGTATTTAAAATAAAAAAATCGTTGTTCCCCCGGACTTTTTTTGTCTAACGTATTCTGATACTCATCACCGAGCCAATCATTTCTTTCACACCGGGCTTGATGGATGATCGGCTGTTCGGTCTTAATAGCTGCTTTCACTTCCATTCAGAGCTCGCTACTTTTTTGCATAGATGTGTCTGATAAGATGGGAGTCAGCTGGTTGTCGAGGGTCTCCGTGAAGTTTTTTTGGCACAAAAACCGTTTTGATCCTTTCGATGTCAAAGTTTTGTAACGAGCTGGTCTTCACCAAATATTTTTTCAACATAGGACATCGATAAGTTAATTTAATCAAGAAGTTACAATTGGCTCCACGGAGTTTACGGAAAGCAAGAACCTGTATGCTTGACATCCATCTTTAGCTTGACTGTGTCTTAATGGGCCAGGTTGAGATGATGATCCTGTTTGAGGTAGAGTATAAGGAAGAGCTGGCAGTTGGGAAGTGCTATTTGTATTTTCAATATTTTCAATGATGGTATCAATTTCCACTCTATTAACCTCTTCAAAAACATTATCTTCTATTAGTTCCCCCAAATCAGGAATGAAATCAGGATCTACGATACTGTCGTCCTCACCGTCGAACCCATCTTCACTGTTTGCGAAATCAATTACAGACTTCGAAATTTTGTCTTCTTGTAGACCTCTGGCAGCCATCCCGTAACAAGAATATAGTAGTGCTAAATGTATGACACTAGATGCACTTAGTAATGTAATGTACCAGAGCTGGTACACATTATAAGCAACAATTATTTTCAAACAATACCGAAAATTATTCAATACCTCCGATAAAAAGCATTGAAAATACACTAACCTGGTAAATTCACATGACAAACACTCAATTTTTATTGTTCACAAATTTTTTTCGATTTAAAGGCTTTGTTATTCACTGCAATTCACGAAACCGGGACAAGTTCAATTGTAATTGGTTTCTGTCGAAATTCCACCATATGCTACGTATAAGGTGTATTTAGAACTTGAAGTAGATTTTGTTCCAGAGTGGGGGAACTGTGCTTTATAGCCAAAATAGTCTTTTCCATTATACTTTATAAGCAAAAATTTGGAATGTTCCAGTACTGTCCCATGATCACAGAAAAGGCTAATAATTACGTTGCGTCCAGAATTTTGAGATTGAATACATAAAATGAAGGTTATTCACTTTGCATGTAAATCTTGGGAGTTGAAGCTAATGCTTAGTCGCCACGGTTGAGTAAATAGTCGCTATTATGTTATTTTAAGTATTTATTTAAATGAAAATAAAAAGATAATAATATAACATATCAACATATTGCATAAATTCAAATGATTATTTAATTTCTACCCAATACAATGAATTGAATATTTGTTAAAGAGAAATTGTTATCAAATTATATCGAATTTCAAAAACAGTAAAAATAAAACCATGAATTATTAGGTTCGCCAAATTTTTTCCTTTTGAGTAGGTAGTCAGAGGAGAGTATACCACCGAAGGAGTATGGCTTTTAAAAATCCACGACTGGTTGATTCGGTGATTCGATTCGGTAGCTTTGCATTTTCAGTCAAAGTAAATTGATTCGATTTTTGATTCGAGTAGTTTATTTCTAGCACCACGTCAGTGAATACATAATTGGGAATGGGTGGACTTTGATTGATGATGTCTCCCGTTTCTCTCTGTTGGACTGGACGAACGGTCTGAAAGAGATGAAAATAGTGTATCGTAGAGTATAATCGCTTGATGGAAGTTATTGAGACGCGTTTTATATTGGGCATTCGATTCGGTGGCTGAGAAAATTGTAGTGGGACTTAGTCTGCTCGTGGAAGATCAGTGACAGCAAATCTTCTCCAAACTTGCTTGCCTGCCAGCAGCCAACTTGCAGTAGACTAAAGGTGTCCGAACTTGTTGAGCTATTGGGAACAGTCCGTCGGCACATTCCAATAATTCACTTCTATAACCGAAGAGAGGTCGAGTTGGATTTCCTTTGGGGAATCATTACAAAACCTGACGGTAGGAGACCATAACCTTTAAAATTGGGCATAACAGTGTTAATCTTAAAGTCAATCTGAACAAAAAAGGTGCTTTAAAAGACAAGATTAGATACCATAAAAAAAGATATTGCTTCGTATTTTCCATTCTAAGGTCCATAGTTGTGCGCAGGAAAAATAAGCTTCGGATTGTAAATCACTTGTCCAATCTGTTCTGTGATATGGAAGTAAAATGCATTTGAATGCATAGTGCTCCCGAAAATCTATGGCCCAGTGAAACAAGGAACAAAATGAAAACTACATCATAACAATGAGTTGTAAAATTTTTTGATGAGCCACCTGTATCTGCTTGCATAAAGTTACGCAAATTGAAATGGGTGGGCAACGTAGAAAGAATGGAAGATAATCGGCTACCCAAAAGAATATTCGAGGGAAGATCACAAGATAGATGTCCAGCGGGAGGCCAAAGACTCCATGGAAAGACAATATAGAAGTTGTTACCAGATCTTTGCTGGGAGTGATTAACTGGTAAACAAAATCGCAGAACTGTGATGATTGCAGTAGATTAATCCTGAAGGGTAAGGCCCGGCTTGGACTGTCGTGACATAGATGATGGCCAATTTTCTACAACCAACTCCCCTTCCCAAGCAGGGGTGCAAGCTGCTGCTATTTATGGTTTGTTTTTTTTCGATGCTTTTTTTAACTTTCATACTTATTTGTTACAACAAGAATAAGGCCGAAAAATCAGAAAACAAGTTCTTTCCATTTTCATACATTTCCAGGTGGCCCAATGCAGAATGAAAGGTGGCCCAATACAGAACTCCGGTATGACTGAGCACTAGCCGGCCTTAGCATACCATATAGAAGTCCAGGACTTCAGCCAAATCAAAAATGTCTGCGATTGTGGTAAGTACTGCGGCATAACAGGACTTTTCAAACAAGCGCCCCAAAGAGACACAATTTTTTAAATCGAGCTTAATTAAACTTTTTAACCGAAATTTAGCACAGTGAAAATAAAATTTACAAAAAAGTGCTATGTGGTTAACTTGATAGTTGCTTCGATGAACAGCTCGAGTGAAAACACTTACAAAATAACTGATAAACTAAAACTTTGTAAATTTCTAAGAATAAAAATAATAATTATGCATATAGGGGAGAGCGGGAATGGAAGTGCTGGGGCTAAATTGCGCCAACGCAAATATCTCGAAAACAGAAACAAATAGATATACAATCGTATTATTTCGCAGAATGCCTAACAGTTGGGCACACACGGCTGTCATTTTAGTTGTGTCAGCAACGCGGACTGAATGGCAGTACGTGTGAGGGTCCTCCAGCACCACTTAAGTTTTCGTTGCAAGCTAGCATTTTTCGTGCTTTTCATATGAGAGTTTTAGTAAAATGTTTATTATTTATCCTTGTTTGTTATGCAGTTTAATTTTAATGTTTTGAGCAGAGTGATTTTTATATGTGAAAATATCACACTCTCATAAGCGGGGTAAAATGTGCCGTTCATGTGCGGCTGCTTATGTTCCAGCACAACCAACCCCTAAGCAACCTTCATTGTTTCAATATTGTTTATGTTTACGCAAGCACTCATAAACGAAAGGAAATACTTATTGACATGATACATTATACTTCATTTATTGTCTTTGGCGGAATGAGGGCATGCAAACGAAAAACCCAAAGGGGGACTACACCTCAAGATCTTTTATAAAGGGCCGCTGGTGCAGTCATCAAAGATGAACTCAAATTAAAAACTGTTGCACGTGGATTATAAATTTGCCACACAACACTACAACGCTATATCAAAAAAATAACAAGTGGACTTACTCCTGCGGTTGGATACAAACCAAAACTAGTGTTTAATAAGGAACAGGATGCGCTACTGTCGAAGTAAATCTTAAAAAGTGCTTCTGTTTACTCCGGTCTTCTACCGGGAGAAGTATGACAACTTGCGAACCAGTGTGCCGTGAAGTTCAATGTACAAAACATCCCACCATCTTGGCAAACAAATGGTGAGGCTAGCAAGGTTTGGTTGACAGACTTTCTGAAGAGGAACTCTACACTTTCTATCAGAACACCCGAAGCTACCAGTGCAGGACACGCGAGCTCATTCAACCGACATAACGTGAATCATTTTTTTGAGAAACTTGGCGACTTGATTACAAAGCATAATCTTACTCCTTCACTTATCCGGAATTTGGACGAGACTGGTGTCCAAACTGTGCTGAAACCGATGAAAATTTTGGCTGAAAAAAGAACAAAGCAAGTAGGAGATATTGTTTCAACAGAGCGTTGAACTTTAGACACTGTTGAGCTAGCGGTAAGTGCTCTAGGAAACTCAATTCCACCGATGTTGATATTCCCATGTCTGAAATATAAATCTGTTTATACGCGACGGTCCTCCTGAATGTATTGGGGCTGGCAATCAATCGCATTTGAAAAGGCTGGTATTTAGCCCTATGATCCAAATGTATTTACAGACGAAGATTATGCACCGTCTTTTGTCACTGATCGCCCGATGCCAGCTAACTGACCCTCACAAGGTACAGACAACTTGCCTGTCCATAAAAACAATCAAGAAAGCCACTCCTGAATATCTTGATGAGTCAAATTATGTGGGCAGCAATGTTGAGATTAAGACTAGTCCATTCATACTACAGCATATTCTTAGGCAAAGCGGCTGCAGCGTTGACTGCACATGTGAACCAGCAGGTAATCAAGAACAAGAGACACATCAGTGCTCTCAGAAGCCTATCCCTCGCTGCAGCTGCCAACTTCCTCAATCAGCTGATAACAACGCAAAAGATAAAAACACAGAAATTTTCTCAGAAGATTTAATAAGACCACTACCTAAAGCACCTTCTCGATTAATTGGACATTATAAAGGACGTAGAAGAAAGATAGCTGTTCTTACGACCACTCCAGAGAAAAATGCTTTGGCCGAAGAACAGTTAATAAAAATAAGAAAAAAGAAAGTGGAACTGCAAAGAAGGTTAAGGGAAAAGTCAAGCGAAAAGGTAAACAAACAAAAAAAAACCTACTGAGAACCCCGCTTACAGAAGAGTTTTGCAAGATGACGACAGTTCTGATGCCGAACGAGAATGGTACTGTATCATATGTAGTGATGTCTATTCTTACTTTGCCCCTGGTGAAAAATGGATTGAATGCAGAGAATGTAAGAATTGGGCCCATTTGCAATGTATCGAAGATCAAGAAAGCCTAGCATTTATATGTCCTAGTTGCTATCCTGATCAGTCATTAGTTTTGATATATTTTTTTGATTTCTTAAAAAGACTCAAGAGACTGATCAATAAGATAATAACTCAGGAAAAAAACTCTGTTACTTTATAATTTAAGAGTAATCTTAATTATTTTTTATAATTTAGTCCTTAGAAACTAATATTTTTAATAATTGATCACATTCGAATAAAAATAAGTACAAACTATTGATTAAAACTTTGCTTTTATGTTTGAAATAATTACATAAGTAAAGGTAATTTGTTTTTTTTTATTATAATGCTTAGTTTAATAAACAACTAAATTTTAAAACCATTGATTTGTAGTAAAAAGTATAATGAATAAATATATTACTCTTAAATTGATGTCTTTCAAATTCTAAATTAATTTTCATTGATGTAAAATACGTAGCATTACCGACCTCATCTGCGGGACAATTTGCCCTAAAGTGGGGTTGGTAGTACCTTGCCGACGCTGTATAAAAAAATCTTTTTCTTAGCACTACAGCCCCTTTCGGGCCTTCGCTTCCTACAAACAGTGCCTCCAATTGTCTCGGTCCGTTGACCGCGTCATCAAATTCCGAAATCCGAGCAGCGATGAACTGTCTTCGTCGACCGAGTCAGACCAGCGTTTCCTCGGTTTCCCCACTGGCCGCCGGTCTTCAGTTCTCCCAACGAATACCTTCTTGGGTATCCGTTGTTCGTCCATACGATTCATGTGTCCAGCCCATTGCAGCTTCCGCAGTCTTACAATCCTTGAGACCTCCGGTTCGTCAAAATTTCACACAGCCTTTGGTTAAATCGAATTCGCCATTGGTCCCCGTCTAGCTTCGCTCCAATTATTCGCCTCAAGACCCGTCGATCAAAGGCGTTTAATATATTTGCGGATGCTTGGGTTAGGGCCCATGTTTCCCACCCATAGCATAACACAGGTCTTATCACAGATTTTTATATTTGGAGCTTTGTTTTCCTGTGTATGCAGCTGGTCTTCAAGATCGTCAATACCGAATAAAATTTTTTATTTGCGAGCTGTATTCTTCGGCGTATTTCGCCTCTTTCATTGCCCGTTTTCGTTATATTGGTGCCTAAATACACAAATCCGCTAACATTCTCAATACTGTATTCGCCAAGTGTGATATTTTGTGAATTTGGGGTATTTTTCCTCGACTGCGTCATGAGCTTTGTTTTATTTTCGTTGATTTGTAGCCCTACTAGTTTTGCTTCGCTGTCGAGTTTCAGGAAGAGTTCTTTGGCTGTTGCTCGTGACCGTGACAGAATGTTGATGTCATCCGCATAGGCCACTACCTGGCTCGACTTGTATAGTAATGTACCTAGCGTACCGATAGATAGCTTCCGTCTGACGTACTCCAGAGCCAAATTGAATAGCAATGGAGCCAGCCCATCTCCCTGATTTAGTCCGATATTTGTGTCAAAGGCATCGGTGAGTTGGTTATTGATGCGGGCTTGGGAGGTTGTCGACTTCACTGTCATTTCGGTAAGATGGACTAATTTGGCTGGGATGCAAAAACCAAGCAGTTCTTCTTAAAAACTATTACAAATGTGCAAAATCTACAGGTGAATTCGTATTACAGATTAAATTTGGCTTGGGGTGAACCACTACTTTCAGACATAGTGTAGTAATCTAGGAGCTATGGCTCTAAAAGCAGCGCTGACACAGGTAACAAGGATTGAGTCGATTCAGTCACCTTCCCCATCGCAACACTCGTTTTTTTTTTTTTTTTTTCTTTTCTCTCTCGCAGGAAAAATAAGTGGAAAAATTTCTTTTGTACTTAACACCCGGGAAACAAAATTCTAAAAATGTTAAAAAAATTTCTATTGTGTAGTTTCTTATTACAATATCTTTTGAAGATAATTTAACGAATTGCGGTGTAACGCGGTATACAAATGCTTAGAACGAAACGGTTAACCCTTTTAATTATATGAACGCTAAAATCATTGTATCATTTAATCTTTTAAATTATATGAACGATAAAATCATTGTATCATTTAATCTTTTAAATTATATGAACGATAAAATCATTGTATCATTTAAACCCCACAAAATTTGTCAAATTTTACACAATCCAACCATAATATTAATTAAAAATTGGTTTGTTTGTCGGTAATTAACGCGTGCCTGTCTTATTCTTTCGATTTATTTCCCCCTTAATTACGCCTAATAATTATCAACATAAATTGCGTTCAATTGAAAACTTAATCGAATCTACAAAAAGACGATTTTGAATTTTAAAAACCACCGAAACGAGTGTGCATTATCACCATCACGGGTTCACTCATAGATGGCACTATTCAACGAAACTTTGCGCGATTTTCCATTGTTGTGTCGTTGCTCGATGGCTCGGTCCCGCCATTTTTTTTTTTGGCAACTTGGGAAAACACGAGAGAAGGAGTTCATCAACGTGGTCTGGGGTCGAGATTTTCCGGCTGACTACAGCGGTTGAGCAGCGGTGTCGTGGCGATAATTAAAGTGCAAGTTCAGTGTCAAGTGAATTTTTCGCGATTTAATTTCACCATCAGTCATAAAGTTCATTATCGGCAAGTTTCTGTGTGCTGAAACGCGATTTAAACTTAATTGAGCGGTAAAATGGTGATATTGTAATTTATCCCAGGGAAATATTTCCGCCCGTCACCGTTGTTGTCGCTGTAGCGTGCATTATTGTCTCACGTTTGATTAGTGATTGCCTCGGGGAGAGATGAATGTTCGCCCGAATGCGAAAGTTGGTGTTGAGCTGTAGAGTGCGGAGATATTTTCTGATCGAACAAGCCAATTTGGTTTTGAAAGTTATCCAATTACAAAATTGTCATATAAAAGCTTCCAGTAGCCAGTCACATTACAATAGCCACCAAAATAGTAGCAAAAAACCCAAATCGGGAAAAACTCGCGAAGTCTACGAACAAAATCGACACATAACGAAGCCAACACCGACTCCTTGTGTAACGTTGGCAACACAGCGACATCGACAACAACGCCTGTTAGAAAATAGTACCCATACGAGTGGATCTATTAGATCGAATAAATCTCAATCCCCAAATCCTGCATCCAAAAGATTTGAACGAAAACGGATATCGGACCAAAGCTCGTTGCCAAGTTGTGAAGATTTATTGACACATTCGAGTCACAAGAGACGTCGCCAGAACCCAACCGATAATAACGCTAATCGAGAACACGATAAATCTCACCAGAAGGATTCAAGTGAGAAGAAAACCAACTCGTCCAAACGTGATTGTGTAGCTTCTAGAAAACGATCGCGAACCTCAGACGACTTCAGTACCCCAGCCCACAACTTACGGCAGACATCGATCAAAGCAAGTAAATAACGTTCGTGTTGGAAAGGAACATAGTGCTGCAACAGTCGTTGGAAATCCATCAATATCTCAAAACGAGGAGCCTCCAAACCAAATCTTCGGTAAAGCAACCGAACAGCAACAATTAAATCATTTAGCTGCACATTTGTCTACTACGCAAAATAAGCCTAACCTGCTTAGTTACTATTGCAAAACGCGCGGTAATCGTACTTCGGGAAAGAAATCTGTAGATAGCACGGTGCTGGACCACGATTACCAATCAACCAGCAGTTGTGATACTCCTAGAGAATCACAAAATACAGAAACATCTTCACTTCCAATTATTTCCGATAGCAAAGGATCAAGTCATCACGAGGCTAAAACCTCTTATCAGGCAACTAGCAAGGACAAATCTAGCGAGAAGACGTGAAGGATTCCGGAACCTTGCGGGAGTAAGTGAATATTCCTTGGAATCAGATTCCCTGAACGAAAGTCAAATGCCAGCTTTTAATGATTCAGTGGTGAATCCTGAGGAGGCGATAAGCATTCTATACAAGTTATACAATGTCGTATCTGTTTATTTTGCGGGACATAACAAGTTCATTAAGTTCTTGGCCAATTATTAATATATTAAACTTTTAATGGTTCAAACGCAACCCTACCTAAAATTAAACTAAAATTATCATTCAAAATTAAAATATTGCACACTAATATTTGAAACAAGGCATGTGTATTAAATCATTTTCATAACGTGCAAACACTTCAAATGACGATTCAACATAAACTTAATCTAAAACTATTTGTAACTATAAAATAAAAATATCCGTGATGTCCGAAGAACAAATATCTGTTATCTGCGCGCGTGATAGATTTTAAAATAAGAGAGTGTGTTTACGAACTTATTGGTGAGTCGAAACAGGCAACAATTGAAATTTGCGGGGAATACTCTGGTGATGTGAACTTTTTTATTAATTATTACCAGTCGCCGTGCACCTAGAGCTGACCAAAACTTTCTCAATGCAATCACGGTGTTGATAGTGCAAGGATAAATACGGGTACCCAACGCCATTTGAATTGAGGACAAGCCGCAATTACTCCATGGCCTGCCGTGATTACAGCGATTGATAACTACTCGTACACATACAATACCCAAGCCCCATTTCGATGACGATTTCAATCCGTCCGAAGAACCAGCACTGGAGCAGTACTAATTAGCGGATGCCGCGTTTGGTTCGTTTTCAAGGCTTCGGCAACCCCCCCGCTCTACTGATCATTGTCTGGGACGAGCTGGTTAACGGAAACACGTTCGCCATTCCTGACATTCAAAGCGCATCGGATCGACAGTTCCTCGTGTTGCAGCGTATTCAACTGGCCCCACAATCATCGAAATGATTTTGTGTTCTGCACCCACCGCTAGCGAGGAAATTATATTCTCCTGTGTCAGGAACTGTGGTAGAGAAGAACACATCAGTTGAGGATACCCCAGGGTCAAGAAATACATCGTGCTATGAAAAGGCTGGTTATTCAAAGTGAAGCTCAGTGAAACTTCAGAAATTGATAAACTTATGGATGAGAAGAATTACGAACAATTCTTGAAAACGGATTCACACTAGCGCCCGTTTCAAGTGATTTGATTACTAAATTTTGAATGGCATTCGGCCAAAGAACTTTTATAGTGATAGGTGAATTATTCGGCCTTAGACCATTATCGAAGTACATTGTAGCGTTTAAGTTAACCAAAAACGAAGATTTACAGGACGTATCCAGCACCCATCGAGCGCTCGACGGAACATGCGGTGAGTCCCTTTTCTTGATCTAATAAAATTATATAATAATTAATTTTAATATATACAAGTATAGTAGCTCTAATTTCCTACATGATCCGTTTGGTTAATTAAGCACACACAAGATGTATCTCTGTAGGACAAGAAAATATTTAGATACATATATTAGATTTTAGAACAAAAAAAAAAAGGGAAGAGGAAAACTAATCGAGTTATTATATTCTTTGAAGAAGTAAGAAAAATATCTTATATAGAGAAATTAAGAAGAAAAGTAACGAATAACCACACTCCCTCAGATTCGAAGTTCCTTTCTGTCGAAAAAGGAAATGTCTTTAGTAAATTAGCTGTTGGCTCAGCGTAGATCCACATTTTGTCACCCCTAGTTGTTGTTTTTTTTTTGAGCGCGTTCGACAGTTGAGTTTTGATTTCAAATTAATTGGAAGCCTAGAAATTTAGTGGACGCGTTTTCGTTAGCTGAACTTGCTTAAAATAAATCTTTCTTACTTTGCCTGTTGAAAAGCAACTCGGGTATTTCAAAAACTTGCTAAATAATTAAGAGAAACCTTTTAACCTGAAAAGCATAGTATAAACATGCAGCATTTGGTGTTGTTGTACTATAAGTAATATGAGCTCTCACCTGTTTTGCTCGAAACATGAACGCTTAACGATGTGTTAAACAACCGATTTTTGGCGGTCCTTTGCTTTGATGTAGGTCCTATCGCAAATTTTGGAAGCTTTGCATTTTGAAGCGAATCACTTTACAGTAATTGTCAGGTTAACATTCTTGGGAAAACATGCGATTTGTAAATAAAATGCTGAATTAAACAAAAACTGGTCTTTTCCCTTCCGGTCTTTTCCAATCGGGTATAGGACCCGGTACGGTGGCAGGCTTCCACCCCAAAATATGAGCCAGCCGCCGGGTACAGATTAATTCCTTCTTTTATTTCAGGTGACTTTATGGGTTGAGTGGCCCAAGCCAAGTGCCTTTTTATGGCATAAAGTTATGCAATTCAATTGTATAATTCTATGACATAAATTGGTCACCGGGGTACTCCCCTTCTGATGGGAAAGTTCATATAATTCAAGTTGTATGAGTTTTCCACTCAGAAGAGGAATACCTGGCCACTTCAACGATTTAACATTGGATTTATTCCGGTTGGGTGGGCATGAAGGGGCTCCACCACCACCCGGTTGCCCCTCTTTCATTTGTGGGCCCTGAATGTATTTGGGTAAAGACGAGGTCAACCCCAAATTAGTCTTTCTTGTCAGGTTGCACTTGTTCTCGCAACAAGTCGTAATTCCTTCGTGGAGGTTATCTACAGATTTGCGACTTCGGTCGTCCTCTTGAACTCTGCAAGCAATTCGTGAATGCGAAATGTTTTGTAGTGAGTCCTCGTGCCGGGGAAACGAACCCGCCCCACGACACCGCAATGCTAGCCTGCCAGCGCATTCACGCATCTCCGGACGAGGGCATTCTCGGCAGGAATCAACACCTTCCTCTGCCGAGGCAGCAGAACATCGCTGCAGTCCTTCACGGACTTTATGGAAACTCTCTAAGTCACTACAATAGTACCACGACTTACATCACTACTTACAGACATAGTACTTGCCCGAGTTATATAAGGATTTGTTCAAATCGGCACTTTCAGCCCTGCTCTCCCCTTCTTCTGTTTAAATATAACATAGGGCTAGAATTGGCAATGGTATTTAATTAAAATGTGAACTTTGTCATATGACATTAGAAAATCCTTGAACCTGCTTTTTAATTGAATGCGCGAGTCCTTGAGTTTGGCCGCCAGACTATATTTTCATGAACTGTGCCAAACAAATAAACCACTAATTTCATAAAATTGATTTCCTCGCAAAATGCCACTGAAATCAACATGCGAATTTGATAAAAGCGGTCTTTCCACAAACACTTTTTGCAAGGCACTTTTAAAATTCTTTCAATATTTAGTTACTTGAATCCTAAATTTAACCTCAATTTTGGGACTATTGAAACCGCATATTTTTACAAAACCTTTTTTATTCCTAAATTTTGGGATGTCCTTGTCAATATCAAAATAAATTGAAACCATCTTACACGCGCAGTCACAAGTCAAAAAAACGTCACTCAAACTCTTTCGAGTAACTTGAAAAAAATCAAATAAAAGAAAGGAAGAAAAATTCTTAGGAAGTTTCTTTAAATTTTCAGAATGAAGCCAAGCAAACTGACTGAATTTCCTTTTCCTTTAAATAAACAAGTGATTAGGACAATAGCAAAGGTAAGGATTGGAACGAGCTCTTATCGTTGAGTGGTGCAATATCTTCCCCGCCTAGTGTTCTTATCCTTCGGAAAATTGAAAAGTAAAACTCATTTCGTCACTGATTAGACTTTTGGGTCGCTGTTTTGATGAGAGCAAGTCTCGAAGCGCGGAGAAGGATGCTTGAAAATTTTTCCAACCTTATCATGGTTGAATTAATCTCAGGAATTTTTTTCTTAGTCCTGAAAATAGGATGAACTTAGTCAAGCATGTTTGTTCAAAGTAATCAATATCTTTGTTGACTTGAATCGTGGGCTACAGTGCGATGATGCAAGGATTAAATAGAAGGGAACTCAAAAGGAGTTTTTTCTCGTCAGCAAAATTTTGACCTTGATTATTGGATTAAACGGTTAAATGGGAAAGAATTAGATTAGGATACTAATAAGACGCTTAAGACGCGCCCCTTCCAAATCGGTTTTGTCGTAAGCTATGAAAAGTTAAATCTTTCAAGGATTGTCTGGGATAGACTATATTACATCAATTTTAATTTGGGCACGTATTGCATGACAGTTGGTTTTGATTGAAAATGAAGACTTGGGGAGAGGATAGAATTATTGCATTAATTCTTGGTTTGTTGCAGCGATTAAAGAAGAGGTACGGAACAGTTCTTGAAGATAGGATTATTAAACGGAAAAATTTCATTTGGAATAAGATCCTGGCTTTCTCTTATAAATTCAGAATCTTTTAATAAGACACCTTTAATATGAGTAATTCTCCGTTACTATGCATCCGATCCGGAAGAACCCACAAGCAATATGACTTATTCTGAAAAGTCTCCCTAAAACCTCTTTAGCATAAAATCACGCTAGTTTCCAGGACAACCCTGTGAAACCCCAAAGAAGCGATTGCGAGGCGATATGAGAGCGTGTCGCTAACAAATTGAGCAATTCTGAAATTATGGAGCTTACAATTTCCAAAGGAGGATTTGAAATGTGTGCGTGCCTTCTTAGCCGTTACGCTCCTTTCACATGCCAACATGGATGTGTAGTGTTTGCTTGGTTGGTAGCGACGTTTTTTTCTGAGGCTATCGTCTTCCAATGCAAAGTCTCGTCCGTTTGCAAAGGACACCATTACGTGATGAGAATGCCAACATTTGGCAAAGCTACTTTTCTATTTCGACGTGCATGACCTAAACTCTGACATTGGGAGGAATGGTAGGCCTAAAAGTCCGGAGATACGATAACTACTTGTATTCTGTTCATATCCTTGCATACGTGGCAGGTAGTTAGGCAGGAATAGAAACTCAAGACTTTGCTGTACATCATATACGTTCTCATCCTCGTCCCTTTGCTTTTGCTTTGTGAAACTGAAATTTATTGCTGCTGATTCTACTTGTCACACGGGAGTGATTTTTCCCTGTGATTTAGTTATCCTTAAGTGAAATCGATCCCCTTGTGCTTATTTATTGGATCGAATTGGTTTCAAGTTTGAAATTTACTTTATAGCTTGTCATTTTAATAATGACACTCTTATGTAACCAGTTGATGAATTGCTTGTTCGCCTAGTGGATTGATTTGATTGAGAATGCGAGGGAAAGAGAAGAAGAGAAAACAAATGAGGATTTTAGTTTTATTTAAAATATTGCCGTCGTTGAGGGATGGTTATAAAATAAAAAATTGACTTCTAAGAATTCTGTGATAACATTTTTTCGGGATTGGGAGAATTCGTATCATAACTGATAGGTAAAGTTCATTTACTAAGATTGAGTGTTTAGTATTTTGAATTTCTGCAATAGCGTCTAGATTGTTAGGCTGTTGCGACTATGATGCTATTGAATGGAAGCACTCCTAGATTCTTGAGTTAAATTTCAGTATCTGCATCCGATGGTTAATGTCTTGCTTTCCCCACAGATTTGTGGCATTTAATATGGTTCGAAGTTTTTTTAAAATGATTGTGTAAGCACGATTCTGCGCTCCTTGCTTAGTGAACAACTACCTTTGTATACATGTAATTCTCGAACATCAAACACGGTGGCGCGTTACATAGTTAGATTAGACGAGTCAAGAAACAACAACGTACTCATCGAAAAGAGTTTGTATGAAGCAATTTAAATGGATAATAAAGGTCATTGCTACAAGTAAATACGTTTCATTTTTTATCAAACTTTAAATTGATAATTTCACCCTTTTCAGATCAATTTAACGTAAATCTATACGATAATTTTTTGCTCTATAGTGAGCTTTCATTGCTTCGTGCGAATATCGATCTCGTTTTTCGGATGGCTCCGAATTGATGTAAAAAGGTTGAAATGATCAATTTAAAGTTTAGCAAAGACAGGAGAAATTTAACCTGAACATAATTGGTAGTTACAAAAACATATTGAGTTCGTATAAATAGAAAAATTAAAAATAGTTCTCTCACCTCTAAGCATGGTGGTCGCCAGCACCGGTGTGTATCTAATAAGAGTGATGGCCCGATGAGAACTAGTACACACGTCGAAACCATCTTCTAACATTTTTCTTCTCTAATAATTTTTCAGAAAAATTATTAAAATAAGCAACTCAATCATGTAGCCACAATAGAATTTCATAACTTACCTGTAATTTGTTTCAAATCCCTGTGCTATAAATCAGAAGTGGGGTTCAACACATTGATGATTATCGGGAAGATGCGGTTAGCTGTGTACTTTGTTAAATCTTGATCATCCGCTGAGCTGTATACTGTTAAAAGCAAAATAAAGTTACATTATCACTCCAGCCGTGTGCTGCAACCAGCTTCAGGAGCATTCACGTGCTATCACGCTAGCGGTGTGCTTCGGCAGGCTTTGATAACAATCGTTGGGCGCCATGCCATCAAAACATTAACAATTGTTACGCTGTGTGTTACGACGAGAGCTGTGTACTGCGAAAAATATTTGGAGAAGTGTGGTAATGAAACGATACTGTATTCAGTCCATAACGGCAAATAAAACTGTGTGTTCGAGTTGAAACAATTAACATTTCAAGAAAAATAAAAATGGATTTAACTAAGTTAACAACTATGTAATTAAAAGAAGTACTTTGACGTTAGTAGTTTAAATATTTATGTTTATATTTGATTCTCTACTTTACAAAATAATTCCAAGTACAAAATACGTTAAACAATAGCACCGCTTGGAAAAGAAGAAACATGAGGAAAAAACATCAAAATAGTAAAACAAAAGCAAAGAAAATTGGAAAAATGAGAAAAAATTACTAAGAATTATAAAGAGGAGGGTTGACATATTTTTTTATAAACTTTAATGAGAGGGGGAAACGCCCAAGCTGAAGGTTATCATGATTACGTGGTATTCTAAGCATGGGTGTGTAGTGTTTTTAAGATGTCCAAAAGTCAGTAAGAACTGCAGGGATGGACTGCTGTCAATATGAATATCTCGGTTCAATGGTGTTGAGGCCGAGGTAACCTACCAAAGGGATGAACTATTGAAGCGTGATTGACTGAGCTTGATTAACGTGCATGGGATGCAAGAAATTTCGTCTTTGTAATTAACATTTACGACCCCCATTAAGAGTGAGGCATCCAGGTGGAAGCGGTGCCCCTGCACCCCCTATCCGGATCAAGATCGATTTTAGATGTGGCCATTTATTTT
Organism: Odontomyia ornata; assembly: GCA_963969285.1. NCBI lineage: Eukaryota > Metazoa > Arthropoda > Insecta > Diptera > Stratiomyidae > Odontomyia > Odontomyia ornata. The sequence goes on from OZ017741.1 coordinate 209,384,492, forward strand.
TCATTCAAATGAAAAACTTATACAAAAGTAATTCGCATGAACTTTTCTTGTAAATGAAAAATAAAAATGTTTCAGATTTATATTATAATTTTATATGATCGAATCATATAAAACTTTAGCATAAATAGGAAACTCATGCGGAAGACCACTCTGCCCTGGAGGAGCACCTGCAACAATAAAAGAAAACGGGAGAGCTCTCCTGATGAGAAAAGAGAGGGGCAAGCCGACGTGGCAGGTTCCATTCCCGGTCAGAAGTTAAACGAAATCGGAAGACCGAGTTTTTCTTCTTTTTATCTTCTCATCTCCTTATTTTATTTTTATAAAAGAAAAACAAAGCAGAGGATACAATAACTCAGTTCAAAACAAGTTGAGTAAGCAGGAGAGTGCTCCTACCAGAAGGTCTTTGAACCCTCTTAGGGCTCCAGTACTTGGATTCGAAATCGTTCCAATTTATGCAAAAGATGCAGAGTTTCTTTCATTAGCACATGGCAGCCGCCATTTTGATGGAGCTTAAATAATTTTTCTGCATGCTCATATTTAAATATATTCAAATAAGACACTGTTCCTTAAATATTCATGAAAATAGGAAGAAAATAAAAGTGCCTGGGTCAATTTGAAATATATATCAACCATAAACACGTGTTATTGTTGTTGTAACTCCATTCAATTGAAATGGCTATAACTAATTTAATTTTATCAAGTGAGCATTAAGCTCTTCTATCAATCTATATGATTAAAAAGTGTCAAGAAGTTTAAGGGTACCGTTTTGATTTTATGCGCCAAATCTACAAATCATACTACTTTTAACAAGGTAGAGCGAATTTTGATTTGTGAGGTATTTGTTGCCCTTGTACTCATTAAGGTCCACACTCATGATCGTTTTCAGATTTTTCGGCTCAAAGGTGTCCAATCTCAACGGGGACATAAAATTTTGGAACATTTTGCCACCCCCTGAACTGCCTGATGCCTAAAATGATCTTTTTCTTTCAGATTCTTTTAGTTCTAATCAAGACCTTTTATTTGATATACAACTTGACTACCTTTTATGAAAAAAATGTTAAGGACTACTTCGTTGTTAGGAGGGACCCCCATCATAAATTTTCAAATTTTTGATGTCAAATTTTGAGAGACCATCATATCTGACGTTTCCACAAAGTTTGAGCATTATAGCTTCCTTAGTTTCTGAGGAAACTTGCTGTGACGCAAAAAAGACGGGCAGACGGACAAACGAACAGACGGCCGGACAGACAGATCGCGAACCTTGTAGGTCGGTGTAAAAGATTTTTTTACAAAGACCTAAAACTGGTAATGTGTTGACACACGGTTTGAAAATTTCTTTTAAAATCTTGTCATTTTTGTCCAAGCTCATGATATCGAGTTAAATTTTGCTATTTCTTGTTACTGTTCTCATATATACGGAAACATTTTGCAAAAAAAAAATCAAATTTTGATAAAATAATATATAATGATGTGAAAGAAGAAACAAAAGAGTACTTAACCATTTCTCCGACGAGCGTTTCTTGTTGCCGGGAGTAAGGGGATTGGGGGCTCATTGAAAATCCTTACAGATTTGTATGGCGACAGACATTCAGAAATATCAAACTTTTCCTACCGTTAAATACTACAAATAACAATACTTGGTTAAATCGCGGAAATTGGTTTATTATTCTTTAATTTTTGGATTTAAATTTTGAACAAGCACGAATGTTTTATTTTAAAGCAAACACGAATTCCAATATCATAACCAAAAATTTAAATCTCGTAGTTCGAATCTTTTTCTTTCAGAATTTCTCTTTTTTTGAGTAGTCAGCTTTTCCAAATCCCTGCAAGTAACCACAGTCTTGAATTTTATTAGTATCAGGACGATGTTCAGTTCAACCCCCTTCGGTATCCAATGCTGATGCTTCAAGATAAGTTTGCTTCACCCGGAAAGATTTCTATACAAAACTCACACTTTTGGCTTTTTTGCGCCGACTTCCAACTTACAGAATAAGTAAAAAAGACGGAACAAGTGACTGCTTTGCCAGTTTATCTACTCTCATTTCAGCAAACTAACATGTACCATGGAACAAACTAGAGCACGGCACGCACTTGTTATGGGAATATATTTTAACGTGAACGCAATGAAACCACATGGATGTGCTCCTTCGTACAAAGCACCACAACTAGTTCCATCTCTTCATGTCGTGGCGCTGCCGAAGCAAATATTTATATCTTGTCTGGCTTATGAGACATCGACGAATGACATCTCAACAAAGTTTGGACCTTCACTAAATATTATCAGCTGCCACAAATTGCCAAAAGACAACATTGAGGAAAGCGTTATAGATTTATGGAGGTTGGTGTGTTGGAATGAAACTTGGTCCTCCTATAAACATTCTTTATTCTCTAGAACGATAAAAATAATAAAAAGTTATTTTGTAGTCATGGAGATAGATTCGATTGTGTTGATCGGTTCGACTTGATGTGACGATTTGAGACTGAGGGAGATTGCTGTGTGTTGTTCGCTTATATTCCTTGAAATCGCTGATACAGCATCGCCAACGATGACTCCACGGTTGCTTATTGCAATGGCTACAACATCTGCTGACGAGCATCGGATCCATCGTCGCATATCGTCAGCGCAACGCTATTCAGGCGCAACATAGTTGGACTCATTCACCGCGTGGACATGGGATCGCGGAATTTCCCAGTCAGCGATATTTCAATCAAGCGCAACATAGTCGCGCCTGTTGACAGCACTGCAACGGACTTCGTGATTGATGTTGCCTAACCCAGGGCCCACACATATGCACACTGAGTGCGTTGGTGGTCCGCCACAGTACTCCCCCTGCAGTGGCGGAGCCGCGGGATGATGACGTTAGGCCGCAAATCGTACCGGCATACGGACTTCTCCCCCGATCCTCGTTGTCGTCGTGCGCGAGGCTGTAGGTTGCTTGTCCGTTGAGAAGAAAGCGGGTTTTAACCTGTTGATGGATACGGCTGTTGGTCGTCCATTCACGTCAACCTTGAAGTACTTGTCCTTCCATTTTAGTACCGGGTACGGACCGTCGTAAGGTGGCGTGAGTGGGGCCTTGACCTTGTCCTTCCTGACGAAGACGTGCGTGCTGTTAGGCAGATCCTTGTTTACGAAGACGTCATCTGAGTTGTGGTGTGCCGTCTTGCACGGGGTTGACTTTGACATCCTCGCTCGCAGATCCTTTAGGAAGCCTGAATCATTCGTGCCAACATGCGAGGTGTCAAAAAATTCTCCGGGTAGGCGAAGTGTCGTTCCGTAGACCATATCGGCTGGAGTCGAACCGATGTCTTCCTTCAGCGTTAATCGTAGTCCGAGTAGTACGATTGGTAGCGCCTTGGTCCATTGAGCTGAGTCGTGGCAGCGGATCGCGGTTTTGACCATGTGATGCCACCGCTCTACTATTCTGTTGGACGCTGGATGATATGGGGTTGTTTGCAAGCGCGTGATTCCGATTGTTTTCGTCAGTTCCTTGATGCGTGCAGGGACTCCAAAACAGCTGATCCATATGTTGATCAGAGCTTCCGCCACCGCTGTTGCTGTGATTGTCTCGATTGGAATTGGTTCGGGCTAACGGGAAAACCTATCCACAATAGTGAGGCAGTATTGAAATCCTTCGCTTGGTGGCATCGGCCCGGTAAGGTCAATGTTGATGTGCTCGAACCTAGCAATGGGCAAGCTATATCTCTGCAACGGTAATTTGATGTGACGAGTAATTTTGTTGGACTGGCATGGTAGACAAGTTCGAACGAACTTGTTGATGTCGCTGTTCATTGAAGGCCAGAAGTATCGCTCGGTAATCTACTTCCTGGTTGCTCGGATGCCTGGGTGTGAGAGCCCGTAGATGTTTTGCATAACCGTCACTCGAGACCTCCGCGGGATAAAAGGGCGTATCCTCTCTGACGTCACAACGCAGTGCAGAGTCAGGGAGGAGTCATCTAGTCTCTGCTGTCTCCATTCAAGTGGCTGGCCGCGGGTATTCATTAGCGCTTGAAGCTCGGGATCATCTTTCTGTGCTAGGGCGATAGTTTTAAAGTCGTTCTTTTGAATTATATCTACCCTCGAAAGATAATCAGCGACTGTGTTCTCTCGGCCTGGGACGTGTCGTATATCCGTAGTGAACTGGGATATGAAGTCCAGCTGGGGTTGTTGTCCCGGCGATGCTTTTTCTGAGCTTTGGTGGAGTGCAAACTGCAACGGTTTGTGGTCGGTGAAGACGGTGGACACTCTGCCTTCGACCATGTGTCGGAAGTGCTTTATTGCTTCGTAAATGGCCAAAGTTCCCTGTCGTACGTGCTGTACTTTTGTTGGGCGTCAGTTAGCTTCCATGAGAAAAACCCAAGTGGCATTACACTTCCTTCTTTTGTTTGTTGCAGTACGGCTCCGATACCGTTATCTGAAGCATCGGCAGAAAGAGACCATATAGCGTTGGAGGCCGGGTGAGTGAGGGTTGGTGCTTTCCCCAAATCCGCCTTTGATTGCTCGAATGCAGCTACCCCTTCTTTCGTCCAGTTGAGAGGCGTTTGATCACGCTTGCGGTTGCCCGTGATTAGCCGCAACAGGGCACGCTGGTGTTGAGCTGCCTGTGGGAGAAATCGGTGGTAGAAGTTGACCATCCCTAAGAAGGACTTCGAATTCCTTCGATTTTCTCAGACAAAGGCTTCAATTCGTGGTTGTTGATGGCGTGTTCCAAGAACCTGACTTCCTGCTTTTCGAATTGACAAGGGATGTTGACAATAAGACCGAACTTGACAAGCCGATCCAGCACTTGCTTTACGTGAACCAGGTGTGCCTGTTGGCTGGGAGAGAAGATCAGTATATCGTCGTGAAAAGCAAATACCACGAAGCACTTCGTGCATGAAGCACTGAAACGTCTGACCTGTGTTGCAAAGTCCCAATGTCATGTACATGAATTCGTACAATCCGAACGGTGTAATGATGGCAGTCTTCAGAATGTCGCTTGGTTCCATGGGGATTTGGTGGTACGCCTTCTGTAAATCGATCACGGAAAAAAACGTCATTCCATGGAGGGCTACAGTACAATCCTGAAGAAATCCAATGGGATAGCAGTCCGGGATTGTATGATTGTTGAGCGCGTGGTAATCAGCCTTGGGCGGTTTTTGGTCGATGTGCGCGATGATTGTTTTGAGGCGTGTGCGTTCAATAAGCCGTCTTCGCTTCAAGTCGACGAGGAGGCCATAGTGTTCGATGAAGTTGGCCTCGATGATTGGAGAACGGCATTGAAAGTCCCAAGTTCAGTTTCACTGATCTTTTGCCGAATGTTCGAATCCTTGAACCGTTGGCTGCCACTAATTTAGTTGGGGCGTCGGGAGAACAAAGATCTCGGATGGTTGGTGGTATTACTGAGACATCTGCGCCGGTGTCGATTAGGAAAGCACTTTTGCTAACGTTGTCGCGGATTTTCAAGTGTTCGATTTTGCGACGGGGAATCGCTACGTGTGGATGGTCGGATCCTAGTTTTTTGAGTGGGAGCAGGGTTGTCGGCAAATTTTGGCGCTCGGTCCATAATGCTGGTGATACCCACAAAGCTGATCGTCGGACTCTCTGGTGTAGCGTGGTGGTGAAACCGGCTGCTGCGCAGGCTATGTGCAATGTGCTTCGTGTCGTGAAGTTGATCGCTGTCTGTTACGCAAAGCTTGAAGTGTGTCCTCGATCTTCGTCATCCTGTGGCTGAGGTTGCGTACTGCGGAGGCGAGATTGCTCAGCTTGCTTGTGATTCGCAGCGTTGATGGGATGCTATGCCGTGGCTCATCTTCCTTTGTGACTGCGGCGACTGACTGTCGGGTGACTTCGTGCACACGATCAGCGATCGTTGCGAGAGCTGAGAGTGGGGCGTCGTTGGCTGATAGGATGCTCCTCAATGTGACATCGAGGCGGTTGAGCTACATCTGTTGGAGCAAGGTGTCGGTCACATTTCCGTTGGCGAGCGTACGCATCTGGTTGAGAAGCTGTGACGGGCGCTGGTCTCCAAGCTCGATTTCGGAAAGTAGCTTCTGAATACGCTGTTGGGCCGAGTCAGCGTAGACGGCCAACAGGGCATTTTTCAGGGCGCTGTATTTGTTGTTGGATGGGGGGTTCGTGACTACGTTACGCACCTGTTGCATAGCATTCGTGTCCAGGTTCACCACGAGGAGGTTAAACTTGGTGGTGTCGTCTGTTACTCGGCTGGTGACGAAACTTGCATCCACCTGGGCGGACCAAAGCTCCACGTCCTCCTGCCACAAGGGTGGAACTCTGAACGCAACGCGTGCCATCCCGTCCGTGTCGTGAGCTTCTTCCTTCGGTACGGCTTGCGGAACGAGCGTGGGCGTTGCTGTTGCTGGTGAAACCATTTCAGGCGTTCGTCGTGAATGCGCGATATTTCACACCGTGGACGTGGCACCTGTACAGCTTGTGGGCGAGGCTGATGGAGTTGATGGTTAGCACCAGCACTAGCAGCAACTCGATTTTTGAGCTCTGAATTTGCAGCTCCGAGTTCACAACCAGCGTGTTGGTGACGTCTCCCTTGATGGCCGGTGGTTGTGTATTGCCCATTCGCTACAGTTGTGGAGCGTAAACGTAGAGCGTGACGCAGGTCCAATGTCGGTGATGAAGCGTAGTTCGATGGGCAGGATCGTCAATATGGAGGTTGGTGTGTTGGAATGAAACTTGGTCCTCCTATAAATATTCTATATTCTCTAGGATGATAAAAATAATAACAAGTTATTTTGGAGTCATGGAGATAGATTCGATTGTGTTTATCGGCTCGACTTGTTGTGGCGATTTGAGACTGAGGGAGATTGCCGTGTGTTGTTCGCTTATATTCCTTGAAATCGCTGATACGGCATCACCAACGATGGCTCCACGGTTGCTTATCGCATTGGTTACAACATCTGCTGATAAGCATCCGTTCCATCGTCGCATATCGTCAGCGCAACGCTTTCCAGGCGCAAAACAGTTGCACCCATTCACTGCGTGGACATGAGATTGCGGGATTTCCCTGTCAGCGATATTTCAATCAAGCGCAACTAGTCGCGCATGTTGACAGCACTGCAATGGACTTCGTGATTGATGTTGCCTAACCCAGGGGGCACACGTATGCAGGCTGGGTGCGTTGGTGGTCCGCCACAGCTTCTTTTAAGCTTACTTACCATCAAACTGCAGCATAGTTCTTCAAACAGAGTGCTGGCCTCATGGAACATAAATTAAACCGTTCGAGGCAACCAAAAGAAGAAATTTTCTTTTTCGAGACTTTAACAACTGGTCACCCTAAACCTTTTTCTAATATTAATTAAAATTTTGATATTCAAAACACTTCTCATAGCTTCAATCTTTATTATCAAAATGTACGTGACATGCGAACCAAGCTGGAAGCTATTAAAATTGCCTCTTCCATTTCCGGCGATGATTTAATTTGTTTAACAGAAACCTGGCTTACTCCTGATATCGTTGGCAGTGAAATTTTTCCACTATATGATGTGTACCGAACTGATAGAGATAGTGTGGTTTCAGGTAAATCTGACGGTGATGGTGTACTTTTTGCTTCACATAAAGCCTTATACTTTTCACCATCACTTCCAGTAGAATGCATCACTGTCTTAATCAATATCTCTCAAGCCCAGAGTTTAGTATTGCTTTGCGTGTATTTCCCTTGCGATGCTCCTTTCCGCATTTTCCACCGGTTTTTTCTGTATCATCAACCCTCTTTACACTTTTTCAATCTGTGGTAACTTTAACATGCCTCGCTTAAGCAGGGCTCATACCCTTTCATCCTTCAATGATCTCTCTATCCTGTTTTCTTCTTTTTATCGCTTTGCTCATCATTTCATCCTCCTTTTTCCCCAAGATATAATTTCCGCAAAGCCAACTATGCAGCCATTCAGTTTGAGCTGGATAATATTGACTGGAGTTTAATGCTACAGAAGCTTGATGTCAATTCAGCGCTATCAACTTTCTATGAGACAAACCATATACCTATCTGCCGTTCTCCAGCTAGTTTTCCGCTGAAGTCTCATTCGCTCTTTATTTGAAGGACCAGGTGCACAAAAAATTTCATTACTCCAACTCTAACACTGACCTCAACAACTATTGACTGCTTTGTAAAGAAGCCAAAAAAGCGGTTACGAACGCAATGCGATCTTATTATGATATGATTGAAACATCACTGCGATCTAATAGTCCTAAGCCCTTTTGGACATACATACATTCTCTGAAAACAACGGCGAAACTGCCAAGCTTCAGATGGACAAGCTATCTGTCACCTTTTCGCTCAATTTTTTTCCTCCACATTTAAGGTTTTGAACCCCACTATATACTCATGGTGTCTTTCTCCATCCCCTATTATGCATTCTATCGTGACCTCTCTACGAAAATCGAAAATTTACTGCATAATTTTGACATTAATGGTGGTCCGGGTCCTGATGGAATACCAAATCTGCTCGTAAAGTCATTATCTTCTTCATTATCTACCCCATTTTCAATTATTTTCAATATCAGCTTTTCTTCCTCCTGCTTTCCCGACGTCTGGAAGCATGCTTTCTTTCCGATCCATAAGTCCGGAGATCGAAGTGAAATCTCAAACTATCGTCCAATTTCTTTACTGTCTTGTTTTGGCACGCTCCTTGAACGAATTGTGCATAACAGAATGTACGATTATATCAGTATCCTGTTTGCAAATGAACAACATGGCTTCAACAAAGATCGTTCGACAGTAACTAATTTGTTAGAACTTACGAATACCATCTCTCTTGCTTTCGACAAGAGTCAACAAGTCGATGTCATATACACCGATTTTGCTAAAGCCTTTGACAGTGTTGATCACAGTCTTTTGGCTAACAAAATCCAACCGTTCCGCGTTTCTGACTCAATCCTCTCTTGGATCTTATCCTTCTTATCCCATCGCTCCTGCACCCTTACATGGAATAATTTTTTTTCATCGGAGTCATTTAGCCCAAAATCTGGTGTTCCTTAAAGATCAATTTCAAGCCCTTTGCTATTCAACATTTTCAGTAATGATCTTCCCTAATGCCTGTCCTCTAACTGTCTTCCTTACACTGATGATTTAAAAATTTATCGTTCCATTAACACCAGCAAAGACTGCTCATACCTTCAAAATGATCTTGACAATCTCCAAAATCGGTGTCAAGGTGATTTACTTCTTCGTAACATTTCAAAATGTTGTCACATGAGATTCACCAACAAAATGCATCCAGTTTTATATGAATACCGTATTGATGGATCACTGCTCGTGCTTGTGGCCAAATTTAAGGATTTGGGAGTAGTATTTGGCCCAGATTTGAAATTTAACATCCATATTTCATGCATAACCACTAGAGCTTCACGTATCGCTGGTTTTATTTTACGATCCTCTTGCAAGTTTTTTAGCATTTTAAACAGCGTCCATCTATTTGTACTTCTAGCCCGGTCAATTCTTGATTATGTTTCCCAAGTATGGTCTCCTCACTATACCAATCTATCGGATGTTTTTGAAATTGTACAGCGTAAATTCACACGTTCTCCATTCTACAAACATAACCTCCCTTACAGCTCCTACGATGAGCGCTTAGGGAGCCTCAACATTCCCTCATTCAAAAATAGGAGAGAATTCTTAGACCTCTGCTGCTTTTTTAAATTATGTTACGGTATTCTTTCATCCAACCTTCAGGAAAGGCTTAATATACGTCCCACGTCAAGAACACGTTAAACTGACATATTCATTGTGCCCTTTGCTCTTAGCGATATTTATTTTTATTCATTTTTAGTACGCGTACCACGTCGTTACAATGAGCTCCAGCTGGCTCCGCTGCCATATTCCTTAAACGCTTTTAAAAGCATATTGCATAATTTTCTCCTTAGCTCCCAATAGTTTATTAGTATTTTATATTCATGTTTTTTTTCTTATTCAAATTGCTAACTTTGGATTTTCGCATGTATTATATTATATTTCATTACATATTTTGTAATTGGGTTCACGGATCTGTAAAATAGTTTAAATAAATAAATAAATAAAGCAAACAATGGCAAATCGACGATCAGACTCGCACACCACTGAGGCAAATGGCTAACAGCGGACCCAATCCTTCTGAGTTGGATGAAAATAGGAACGGATCGCAGCTAACAGGGTGCGGTTCAACCATTCTGATGCGTTAGACTGAGGAGAGTTTATGGGCGTCAGTTGGTGTTCGACACCGTACTGTTCGAGTAGGCTCTTAATCTGTCGAGGATGTAACTGTACCCCGTTGACCGAGTACAGGCTTTCTGGAACACAAAACACATAGAATACTCGGCTCTAAGAATTTCACGGTAGGTGGAGTCGTATATTTGCGAATGGGTTCCACCAGCGGGAACTTGGCTAGCTGATCTAGAACAACGATAGCTCCAACGTGTCCCATAGAAGAACGAGAGTACGAACCGAGTAGATTTGTATAAAGACGTTGAAATACGCGCTCTCCAGAACGTTGAGTTGACCGTGGGAGGTCAAAGAGGCTGGTGGGAGCCTTAATTCTTTTACAGGTCTCACAGGCACCCACATACTCCTTGACTTTCCAAAAGAAGTATTTGTTAAGGTGCCGAAGCCTCCGGCCGTAGCCACCGTGGGCACTTAGAGGATGGCCGTGTGTATGAAGGATCAGATTGTGAGTCATTTTCTCCGGCACCCAAAGCTTTCAACAGTCTTCTCCCTGCAACAAGTCACCAGTCGCGTATTCGTTACGTCGGTAAACATAGTCGTTGACCACTTTTAAATCGCGTAGCTGTGTTTGTTGGATTACGATAGTTTCCCTCAAATTGTAATAGTTGTCTGAATCGAAATGCGGGTTACTCAAATCTATCTTGATGGGATTATCTTAATTTATTGCCAATTACGCTCCCTCGGGTGAAAACATTCGCAAGAGAGTATCGGGCACGATGTTTTGTGCTCCTTTCCGGTGTTTGATGGAAAACCTAAGCCATTGCAGTTTAAGAGCCCATCAGGCCAGACGTCCATGTAGGTCAACTTGGTTCATCTGCCATTGTGAGCGTAGTCGCTGATGATCTCAAACGGATGGCATTATATATAAACTCAGAATTTCTTGATAACCATCACTGCTACCAGGCATTCTTGCTTGGATACGGTGTAGTTCCTCTGGGCCAAGTTCAGTTTACTTGACATAAAAGCAATAGGAGCTTCTTCTCCCTCTTGGGTTGATGGCACTAGCACGGCTCCAACTCTATGTTGACTAGCGTCGCAATGAAAAGAGAATCTTTTCTAGAAGTCAGGGCTGTGCAAGACTGTGGCAGATGTCAGCGCATGCTTACCTTTCCGGAACATGTCCGATAGGGGTGTTGATACCGTTGTATAGTTTTGAACGTTCCTTTAGTACCGACCGCAAACTCCTAGGAAACTCATCAATCGCCTGAGTTTTGTCCAAATCTGCTTTGATGGTACCATGTCCGATAACATGTCCTAGATATCGCTCTTTGGTCATGCTGAACTTGTTTTTCTGGACATTGATCGTGTATCCTGCCTAGCTGATTTGCAGGGCTACTTTTTGCAACGGCAGAAGGTGTTTTCTAACCATTTCTGTGATGAGTAGAGGGTCACCCAAGTAAACGAGCTTTGTTGTTTCAGATGAGGTGGAATGACTTTGTCCATCAGCCAGGTCATCGTTTCGGGGGCGTTCCACAGGCCGAAGAGCATTGTGACGAACTGGTATAGTAGTCGTCCAGATGCTGTGAGAGCGGTTTTATCTTTCGCCTCTTTATTCAGTGGAATTTGCCAGAAGACATCCTTCTAGTCGAGACTTATAATGCAGTTTGCTTTCGGCTGTCGTTCCAATATTTCATCAATGAGCGGAGGAGGGTTCGCATCTTGAACGGTCACTGCGTTGACCAGGCACTTTGAGATTCCTCTATAAACTCTAAATCTAGCATCCTGTCCAACTCTGCGTACGCTCTGCTTTATTGGATTGCTATCGTCAACGTCAATAACATGTGAGACCAGAGAAATGCGGCCAACATCATGCGTAGCGTATGATGGAAAAACAGCAATGGATGCTTGCAGGCATTGTCGCTGGTTAGGAGGTAATTTGTGTCTGTCGAGCATAGAAGTAAATTCAGGGAGGTGTCTAGTGTTAAAAAGTGAGTTCAAGAATAAATCTGTGGCCAAACCAAATTGCAGGAAGAAATCGACGCCCAGGTACACATTCTGAGTCAGTGAGGGGATGATGAAAAATGTGATATCCTTAGTTTTATCTCTAATTGTGACAGGTATTGCCAATCTACCTTTGATAGAATGAGCGGAACTGTCAGCTATGCTGATGACAGAGTGCCAAGGTTTTACCAACGTAGGGTGTTTTTGGAGTACCTTTGAGCCGCAACGTGTCAATTAACTTGACAGCAATTTCACGCAAAACTTTGATTGGTGCGTAAAGTCTGGTGTTATTCTTGGAAACTTTCAAAATATTGCAGACGTTCAGGATTTGGTGGCAGGTGCCACTTTCTCACGAAAGCTCCCCCAACGACGAGTTGACCATTTTCTCTTATGCTGGCGTGCGATTACCTCTTTTGAAGCTAAATCCGCCCTGCAACACCGCAACGCTAACCTGCCAGCGCATTCACGCGTCCTCAGATAAGACTACTTCCGGCGAACACCGAATTTCTCACTCGCTGAGGCAGCAGTCCATCGCTGCAGTCCCTTCCGAGTATTTGGACATTTAAAAAAAAACTACAAGTGAGTGAAAATACACCAAACTACACACGCATGGAACATCAGAGATATTAGACGATCTTGTAGAACGCGTAAGGTGCATCATTGGAATCCGGTTGACTAAGCGAGTATTTAGCAAGCCACCGTACAGCTTGTAAGGGTATGGCTTAGAAAAAGTTGAGAAACGAATACTACGATTCCTATTAGGATTGAATTCTCCCATTGTTTCCTCTAGGTGGACAACATTCAAGCTCATATGTATTTTGTGAGTCGACTGCTTGTGAAATAAATACTGCATAACCCTGCATTCGAACATTAATAAAATAAATATTGCAATTCTTAAAATGAATGCAATTAACAACTCAATCATTTCAATTATTTCAGATAACATGCATGCGTGTTGCTCATACTTACCCAGCTATCAAAGTATTGAAAGTTAACCACCAGATGAGCTTTATTATTGAGGTGAGTGAGGGTTCATTAAATGCATTCACTTGTTGTGAAAATCAGCAAGGGAAGTTCGATGTTCTCAACTTTCATTCAGTCAGTGGAGTATAACGTTAATTGGTGGCCACAGTAATGAAGACAATTCTTTTACTGTTTTTTCAAATGGGGAGAGATTTCGAAAATCGTTATTTATGTTGATTAAATATATTTTTCCTATCATATTATATATACTATATATTTTTAAAATAACCTTCTTTTCGCTTTGCTATGTGAATGAATGCGGCTTTCAATCCGGATTGAATTTTTCCAATTAAAATGCCTTAAGCAAACATTTATTCAATCCTTCAGTGATATAGAATCAACGAGATGGATCAGCTAGGGCGTGAAAGCCCACTCGGATATTTCAATTTCCATTGCATAAAGAAAAATACACGAGTACACATTCCGCAGTCCCAACCGCATGGCTCATATGTGGAGCTTGTTAACATTACACTTGGATAGAGTGCGGCTCAAATAGACTCGACATAATCATCACTGCTTCAGCAGGTCGAGTCAGCAACTGGTAAGTGGCATGGCGTTCCGCTATCAGCAACCGAGCCTGACGTTCCTGTCGAGTTTTAGTCCTTTCCACTTCATCGACACAACTAGAAAAGCTGAGAAACGAGTGAAAAGCACGCACAGCTGCCATTCATTACATGGATGGTTGCCTGCTCACAGAATGTGAAAGAGTTCGTGGCTCCCCAGAAGCATAGTTGGCTCATCTTCGCGGATATAAACATGCAATTCAGCTATTTACTTTATAATCACGACGGAAGTCACTATTGCTCGCAGGCACTTGAGTTCATCTTCTCGACATCATGTAGGTTGGATTCACCACCAATGCGCGCCCCTGCTCACATCTCCCCCCGTGTCCGGCCCACCCTTCGGGGTGAAGTTCTCTTCGTCTCTACCATGACTGCAGGATCTCAGAACGGAGCTCACTTGATGCCGTTTGCCAAGTTCGAGTCCCGCTTTTCAGTTTTCAGTTCTAGTCGTCGTCAGTCACGATATCCAACATTTATGCAAATAACTGGGAAATTTATGACCGGAAAAGCTTTTGTAGTGATGCTGAAATTGAAATAATTTGCAAGCAGCAAAACTTAGTTTGTTAGTTTGCAATGAACAAATTGTTGCTGGAGAGAGTGTCCTTTTTACCTGCTGCTTACAAATGCACCCAGGTTGAGTACATAAAGCAGGCATTTGTATAGAAATCTATTTCCTTTTATGTTTAATTTTGTTTTTTTTTTTGGTTTGTTGTTTGTTCCACTACAGCTTATGTAAGTTGGAAATTTTTCATATTTATGAACAAACCTTTGATAAATTTCAAATGTCAACCACCGGCAAACAAAATTGGAAACCACTTGAAGCGGCTAGGAAACTCCATTATTTAAACCAAAGTAGCACGAGAGCATTGTTGAACAAAAATTCAGGGAAACTTTGTACTGTGGTGATAAATTTATTAGATTTTTGTTGAATTTTATCCTGAAAACTGTAAATCAGACAATGACATTTACCAGGCTAAAAGCGAGTTTAATTGTAGTAAAAATCATATGTCCCTGTTATGTTGCTCTTGTAAGAAACTTGCACGCTTCAATAATAAACAAATGTCCTACTTATTTACTTATTTATTTATTTAACAATCTGAATTCGCCGGAGAGTGCTCTTGCCAGAAGGGTTTTGTGAACCAATTAGTAACTCAAACAATATCTTCTGTGTATCAAAACTTGACTAATATACAGATTCCATAAATAGAGTTTGAAAGCTACATCCTGGTTATTATGTATTTTAAGTCGCCACCATTTTGTTTCAAGAGTTTTGAACCTTTTGTATGCATAGTCATGATAAAAAATCAATTTTCCAAACCATTTCTAAAAAGTTTGTCAAAATTCCAGCATATTAGGTAAATTTCTCTCGAAAAATTTATCTATTGCGGAGAGCACCTTACATGTATATATATATATATATATATATATATATATATATATATATATATATACTCATATATATATATATAGATATATATATATATATATATATATATATATATATATATATATATATATATATATATATATATATGCACATATATATATTTATATATATATATATATATATATATATATATATATATATATATATATATATATATATATATATATATATGCATATATATATATATATATATATATATATATACAGTGTACCAATAACAGTAGCTATTTGAAACTTAAATGATAAAAAACAATAAGATGTAGTATGAAATTTGAAAACGAGTGAATGCAGATTTATTCATTAAGCATTTTTATTTAATTTAAAAACAAAACCGAATCCATTTCAATTATTTATTTCTAAATTATTAACTAAAAATTAAACAAAGTCCAAAATTTACTTCCAATAAAGTCTTCGTACACTTACAAAACAACTCATGAAAAATCTTAAAAACTATAGATAAGCATATGTATGTAAATTTTTTTAGTATTTTGTTGGATAGCCTTTATTTTTAATCACAGCTTTAAGACGTTGTGGCATAGATTCAACAAGTTTTTTGGTATAGCTTGGGTCTATTTTCACCCATTCCTCCTGAAGAGCCTGTTTCAACTTAGCTTTCGATGTAATATGATGAATCCTGATTCTTTTTTCCAGCATGTTTCACACGTGCTCAATGGGATTGAGGTCAGGACTTTGCGGTGGTGTCTTGAGCAAATGTGGAGTTTTGTACGCCAAGAAAAGCCTAGTATTATGAGCCATGTGCTTAGGATCATTGTCTTGTTGAAAGTGATAATCCTCTGATACACCCAACTTTTCAGCACTTGGCACCAAATTTTTTTTGAGAATTTCAATATATGTTCGATGATCCATGATACCTTCAATTATTTCCATGTTTCCAACACCGCTGGCAGCCATACAGCCCCATACCATTACGCCGCCGCCGCCGTGCTTTACAGTTTTGATGGTGTTCCGTGGGTCGTAAGCTTCTCCTGGCTTTCTCCAGACTCTAAGTCTCCCATCAGACCCAAAAATGTTATATTTGAACTCATCAGAAAATATAACATTGCGCCAGAACTCGAGAGATGCATTATGGTATTGCCGAGCGAAGTTCAAACGTTTTCTGCGATTTACTTCATTTACAAGTGACTTCCTGCGCGGTGTACGAGACTTGAATCCAGCATCAATCACAAATTTTCGTACTGTTTCTGGATGAACTTCCTTTTGATTGAATTGAAGAAGCTGTGCACTAATTTTTGGTGCACTTAAGAACGGATCCTTGGCAATCATACGCTTGATTTGCAGCCGATCTGCATCAGTGAGAATTGCAGGACGTCCTGATTTTGGCTTATTATCTACGCGGCCTTCATATTTAAATCGCCCGATTACAGACTGGATAGTCGAACGGCTCCGGGACAGTAGTTTGGCAATTTTCGTGTATGATTTTTGCTCCTTTATGTGTAAATTCAATATGAGCTTACGCTATTCCAGCGACAAGTATTTACCAGGCATAATAACGACTTAGACTGAGCAAAATCAGCAAACCTTATACAAATCCCTTTGTTTACGTTACTAGAAACCGTTATGAGTGGAAAATGTGTGATTGTGATCGACAACTATCAGCAAAGAGACCGAAGGGCTAGCGAAAGCGAAAGTGTACGAAGACATTATTGGAGGGAAACTTGGGACTTTGTTTAGTTTTTAGTTAATAATTTAGTAATAAATAATTAAATGGATTAGGTTTTGTTTCTAAATTATAGAAAAATGTTTAATGAATGCATCTGCATTAAACCTTTTTCAAATTTCTTGCAACAATTTATTGGTTGTTATCACTTAAGTTTCAAATAGGTACTGTACGAAGACATTATTGGGACACTGTATATATATATATATATATATATATATATATATATATATATATATATATATATATATATATATATATATATATATATATATATATATATATATATATATATATATATATATATATATATATATATATATATATATATATATATATATATATATATATATATATATATATATATACATATACATATACATTGTGACAAAAAAGTAGCCGGAAATTGTAATTTAAATTCCGCGGGTAAATGATATTTCAAAAAATGACAACTCACACGAAATATGGAAAATAATAAATGAAGAAAAAGATAATTCGGATCATGACATCAAATGCTGAATTTAGTGGCATGGTCTCTAACAATGCCGCACGCCCATGTGGAACAGCAAACTCGCTAAATCACTTTATTTCAACAATTGGTGGAAAAATTACTAGGGAGCTTGGTGAAAAGTCAACAAGCTATCTCAATATTATAAATAGCTCACCTAAGTCCATCTTTCACATTCATCGAACGACTAAAAGATAAGTATTAAATACAATCGAAAATTTGAAAAAAAATTGCGGCACCAGGTATTGACAACATCGCCACACATGAAATTATTCTAGTCAAAGAGGAGATAGCTGAACCATTGGCAAATTTTATAAACGAGCATATTAGAAATGGAACATTTCCAGACGAAGAGAAACTGGCACAAATAATTCCAATATTCAAAGGAGGAGATCATCTGAGCCCGAATAATTACCGCCCTGTCGCAATTTTGACAGCCTTCAGTAAAATATTCGGAAAACTTGTAAATAATCGTTTAAAATCTTTCCTAATGGATGATTCCTTTATAAATCCGAAGCAGTTTGGCTTTCAAAAGAAAGAGAATACTTTCGATGCGTAACTTTCTGTCTCACGTAACAGAATGAAAGTCTTGATAAAGGAGATTATGTTATTGCAGTTTTTGTGGACCTGAAGAAAGCTTTTGATACGTTTGATGATGATCTGTAACTTCAAAAACTTGAATCGTGTGGTATACAAGGAAAAACGAAACAGCTTTTTAAAAGTTATTTTGAAGGAAGATCCCAAAGAACATCAGTTAATAATGTCTTGAGCAATCTAGCACCAATGAAATCGAGGGTTCCTCAAGGATCCATACTTAGACCAACCTTGTTTTTGCTATGCACCAATAATTTGAATATATGTAAACTGAAAGCTCACCACACATTATATGCTGATGATACTGTACTTCTTTATTCAGGACATGATAAAGTTGCCAAGGAGAATATCGTCAATGAGGATTTAAATAAATATCGTTCATGGCTTATCGAAAACAAGCTAGCATTGAATACTACAAAGACAAAGTCATGATTTTTAAACAGAAGAATAAGGAAGACATAGAAGTTGACCTAAAATTAACGGTGAAAACTTGCAAAGAGGGTTTGAAATTAAATATCTCGGTCTTACCGTAGATCATCATTTGACTAGGTTGCCACACATAAATAATTTGAGGAGACAACTAGCATCAATGATAGGAGTGTTGAGAAGATATGGAGGTTTTCCAATGCATATAAAGAAACTTGTATTAAATGCATTTGTACTAACAAAGCTACATTATGCGGTGGTCATTTGGAGTCAATCGTCAAAGCAAAACCTTAATATTATATCCAGGATACTAACTAAAGCCTATAAAAATATTCTAAACCTTCCAATTCTCACTCCAACAAGACTAGTGTATCAACGCGCCAATGCACTCACCTTCAGTCAAATCATAACTATGGAGAAAGCGAAGTTGATCTTCGAATGTCTAATTTCCAGTAAATCGGAACGAAGCCCCTTTATAAAAGTATCGCAAATATATCCATATAATTCAAGTTATGCCAACAATTTTTCAATACCTTACGCTAGAACTTATCGACTAAAGAACGATGCAACGAATGATGCTCTGCGTATATACAACAATCTTCCAGAAATAATGAAAAACGCAAACTCATTATTGGCTTTTAAGAAAAACTTGAGGAACATCTAATAAAATCAGATTAATGATAAGTCCGGAGGATTAAAAATGCAGTGTCTTAGGGCATTTTAGATCCTAACGTCGAGATACTTAAAGACATCTAGGTTTTATAAACTCAGAGTTTTTGTTTACTGCGTCGTATTATAATATTTTTTAAATCTCTGAGAACACTCGCGAAAGGTGTCAAGCTCTCTTGCCATCTCTCTAACACTTGCATGGTGATTTTCAAGCACCGTATCCTTCACTTTTTTAATGTTTTTATCAGTTGAAGGGGTCGAAGGTCATTCAGAACAAGGCATGTCTTCAACGATCTCTCCACCGTCTTTGAAGGGTTTGTATCGCTCGTAAGCTTGTATTTTCATAAGAGTGAATCGCCGTAAGCCTTTTTCAACATTTGCAATGATTCCGCACACGAAATTTGGTTAGAAACGCAAAATTTGAGCCAAATTCTTTGTTCAATATTTTTATCCATTGTAAAAATCGCAACGCACTTGTGAGGTGTACCAACTTCAGCAGCTGCTGTAAACAAACTGGTTGACAGATCGGGCTCATATTTACCATCGTAGTTAAGGAAAGTCCTACCAACTTAACAAGGTACATTTTTTGAAATATCATTTACCGGCGGAATTTAAATTACAATTTTCGGCTACTTTTTTGTCACAATGTATATGTATATATATATATATATATATATATATATATATATATATATATATATATATATATATATATATATATATATATGTATATGTATATATGTATATATATTTATATATATATATATATATATATATATATATATATATATATATATATATATATATATATATATATATATATATACATATACATATACATTGTGACAAAAAAGTAGCCGGAAATTGTAATTTAAATTCCGCGGGTAAATGATATTACAAACAATGTACCTTGTTAAGTTGGTAGGACTTTCCTTAACTACGATGGTAAATATGAGCCCGATCTGTCAACCAGTTTGTTTACAGCAGCTGCTGAAGTTGGTACACCTCACAAGTACTTTGTGATTTTTACAATGGATAAAAATATTGAACAAAGAATTTGGCTCAAATTTTGCGTTTCTAACCAAATTTCGTGTGCAGAATCATAGCAAATGTTGAAAAAGGCTTACGGTGATTCACTCTTATGAAAATACAAGCTTACGAGCGATACAAACCCTTCAAAGACGGTGGAGAGATCGTTGAAGACATGCCTTGTTCTGAATGACCTTCGACCCCTTCAACTGATAAAAACATTAAAAAAGTGAAGGATACGGTGCTTGAAAATCACCATGCAAGTGTTAGAGAGATGGCAAGAGAGCTTGACACATTTCGCGAGTGTTCTCAGAGATTTAAAAAATATTATAATACGACGCAGTAAACAAAAACTCTGAGTTTATAAAACCTAGATGTCTTTAAGTACCTCGACGTTAGGATCTAAAATGCCCTAAGATACTGCATTTTCAATCCTCCGGACTTATCATTAATCTGATTTTATTAGATGTTCCTCAAGTTTTTCTTAAAAGCCAATAATGAGTTTGCGTTTTTCATTATTTCTGGAAGATTGTTGTATACACGCAGAGCATCATTCGTTGCATCGTTCTTTAGTCGATAAGTTCTAGCGTAAGGTATTAAAAAATTGTTGGCATAACTTGAATTATATGGATATATTTGCGATACTTTTATAAAGGGGCTTCGTTCCGATTCACTGCAAATTAGACATTTGAAGATCAACTTCGCTTTCTCCATAGTTATGATTTGACTGAAGGTGAGTGCATTGGCGCGTTGATACACTAGTCTTGTTGGAGTGAGAATTGGAAGGTTTAGAATATTTTTATAGGCTTTAGTTAGTATCCTGGATATAATATTAAGGTTTTGCTTTGACGATTGACTCCAAATGACCACCGCATAATGTAGCTTTGTTAGTACAAATGCATTTAATACAAGTTTCTTTATATGCATTGGAAAACCTCCATATCTTCTCAACACTCCTATCATTGATGCTAGTTGTCTCCTCAAATTATTTATGTGTGGCAACCTAGTCAAATGATGATCTACGGTAAGACCGAGATATTTAATTTCAAACCCTCTTTGCAAGTTTTCGCCGTTAATTTTAGGTCAACTTCTATGTCTTCCTTATTCTTCTGTTTAAAAATCATGACTTTGTCTTTGTATTATTCAATGCTAGCTTGTTTTCGATAAGCCATGAGCGATATTTATTTAAATCCTCATTGACGATATTCTCCTTGGCAACTTTATCATGTCCTGAATAAAGAAGTACAGTATCATCAGCATATAATGTGTGGTGAGCTTTCAGTTTACATATATTCAAATTATTGGTGCATAGCAAAAACAAGGTTGGTCTAAGTATGGATCCTTGAGGAACCCTCGATTTCATTGGTGCTAGATTGCTCAAGACATTATTAACTGATGTTCTTTGGGATCTTCCTTCAAAATAACTTTTAAAAAGCTGTTTCGTTTTTCCTTGTATACCACACGATTCAAGTCTTTGAAGTTACAGATCATCATCAAACGTATCAAAAGCTTTCTTCAGGTCCACAAAAACTGCAATAAAATAATCTCCTTTATCAAGACTTTCATTCTGTTACGTGAGACAGAAAGTAATGCATCGAAAGTATTCTCTTTCTTTTGAAAGCCAAACTGCTTCGGATTTATAAAGGAATCATCCATTAGGAAAGATTTTAAACGATTATTTACAAGTTTTCCGAATATTTTACTGAAGGCTGTCAAAATTGCGACAGGGCGGTAATTATTCGGGCTCAGATGATCTCCTCCTTTGAATATTGGAATTATTTGTGCCAGTTTCTCTTCGTCTGGAAATGTTCCATTTCTAATATGCTCGTTTATAAAATTTGCCAATGGTTCAGCTATCTCCTCTTTGACTAGAATAATTTCATGTGTGGCGATGTTGTCAATACCTGGTGCCGCAATTTTTTTTCAAATTTTCGATTGTATTTAATACTTATCTTTTAGTCGTTCGATGAATGTGAAAGATGGACTTAGGTGAGCTATTTATA